>JAANYP010009543.1:140000-337049 GCA_020465985.1 Centrapalus pauciflorus | reverse complement strand
ACGATTCCTGAAAAACATTTTCTTTACCGTGTGAATGACTGTGATCTCAATCCATTTCGCCTGCCTTGACTCGCGGCGATCAACTGATCACCCTCTAAATTCAGGGGTCAGGGGGGGCCACCGCTGCGTTTTGAATTGAAGTCCTATAAATTTACAGCCTTAGGCTGCTCTATTTGGCGTTTCAGGGGGTTAGTTTAGACATTAGTTGGTATTTCGGTTTAGATTTTCTAGTAGAGTTATCAGAATCAGATTCTTCATTCTGAACTTGCTTATCTTTTCGCTTATTTTTCTTATCATTACGTCTTTTAGCTTCGGCCTCATCTCTGGCCTGAAACTGTTCTTGCATAATCTTATTCTGTTGTTCTGAGTGTTGTGCTAGTAATTGTTGCATCATCTCAAACATTTGTTGTGGGGTCATGTTGTTTGGTATGTCACCTGATCCTGATCCTGACATCTTAGCTGAAAATTAAAATCAGTTAACTATCAGTTTATAGACTTAGATCTATGTACCCTTTTTCCCATCCTAATAGTCTGTACATCCTATCTCAGTTCAATCCACCTAAATGATTGATATATATGTATTGCTTCAGTTTGAGATCAAGTATACTTACGTAATACTTGATTCACTCAAACTAGTGCTCTGATACCATCCTGTGAAGACCACCCCTTACGGAGCAGTGCTCACCAGTCTAGGTCCCACATCATGCAATACGATATCAACCATAACTAAGATAGAGTAATTATAATGCGGAAAATTAAATTACAGTACAAACTATTAAGATTTAAGTTTAATACAGTTACGGTTTGCAAATTAAACTTATAAAGGGCACAAGTCTAATCTAATTCATGTCATCATATTATCAAAATAAATCTACCCAAATCACCACAATATCATCTCCCAATTAGTACCAAAAATGAGATCGTTGAGTAGAGGTCTATGATACTTCTGTCTTGATCGCGTAAGACCTAAGAACTAGGTCCGGCAGGTGACTTTCCTTTACTTTTTCCTGTAAAATATTAAAGCAACATCTGTAAGCAAAGCTTAGTGAGTTTATAGATTTTCAATATTAACATGCGTGTCAAGCGGAGTTATAAATCTAAGCGTGATAAGTCTTGGCTGCCGCTACAGCCGTCATCATGATTGAGATATAGTATCTAGATCGGATGATGTTCAAACCACACTCACGCTTATATCGTGGGGATCAGCCACATACTGGGCTAGCTACCAGTAGGTCAACATGGCCGAACATCAGAGGTCATTACCAAGTTCGTGAGAACTGGTGGAATAGCCGGGTCTAGAACAATAGACCATAAGGGCTAGTCAAGCTGAATAAATCTTATCAAATCTGATCAATGTAGTAAGCATAAGTCTTAGATGTCATGATAGCAACGAATCATAAAGCAAAGTCTGAAACGCTAATAAATGCAATATGAAATGATGAGCAAATAGCTATCATGATTCACTGGGCAACACCCATCCATGGTGTGCACAGGTCTCATTCCAGCTGATAAATGAATGTCAAATAATGTACAGCATCAATATATCTCAAACAGATCTTTGCATGTTCAATTCGAATATCTATAACTCACAGTGTTGGGTCTTGGTCAAACAGATATATGAATCTGCCACCTGAGTTATCTCAGGATTTTGTCAATCTTTTCTCTGTCAAATCAAGTCTCTGACCCGCTTTAAATCTTTTAAAATCTTTTTCTAAATGTTCAGAATTTCACTGAACCTGTCCAGAATTATCATATCATATCATATCAATATCATATCATTATTATCATTTCTTTAGTCGTTAAGATCTTTATTTTATCTGATTCTGATAACATGTTAGTTCATATATCATCTTAGCTTTGGAACGAAATCAGATTTTTGAATTAAAGGCATCAGATTCGAATTCCAATAAGCAGATTCGAATACCCATTCGAATCTATTGGTCTTAGATTCGAACCACACCATTCGAATCTATTAGATTCGAAATATGTACCCCATTCGAATCTATTGGCTTACACCATTCAAATCTGAAAACTTGAATCATGTGGGTGTGTGTGTGTCTCGAATCTAATCACTTAGACTCGAAGATGCAAGGGTTCGATTCTATGCAGGGTTTCGAATCTAGGCATTTTCGAATCTAATGGTTAGATTCGAGTATATTTCAAATCTTGTTTCATTTCGAGTCTGTTCTATGTATTTTCGAATCTGATCATAATGTTCTCGAATCTGATCATATTTGCAACTCTAAAACATGAATTTCTAAGGCATAAATCACAAATATGATCAATATTAAGCCTATACTCGATTATATTATACTTATTCTAGTTAAACTTCATAGAAATAACTTTAGATTTCATAAAATTAATAGATTCGAAAAATACCAAATATATATAAAACGTAAAACTATAAAATCTTACCTCAATTCGTATGAACTCAAGCAGAAATTAGTATATTCGTGTAGTATTCGCCGAGATCTTCCTAACGGTATATTTATCTTGATGATCGGACGGTCGGTTTAGGAGAATTTCTAGAGAGAAGTTAGAGAGAGAAAGCTAGAGAGAGAGTTTTAGAGAGAGAGAGTTAGAGAGAGAGAGCAAATCTGAGTTTTTGAATCAAATTTCGTTTATATACGTCGTCTAGTTATATTTGCTAGCTAACTCACTTTCATTGTTGCATATTATATCTCTTTTATTTAATTCCTTTAATAGTTTATTAATTCATAAATATAAATATTTATATAATTTAATAAATATTTCCTCACTTAATTAGATTATAATTCAAATAATGTAACTTTATTACATTATCGGCTCAAAATATTACTGATTTTACGACTAGCTCAAAATTAGGTTGTTACACATATCATTGAATCGAGTGAAGTCGGCGAACCTATCCTTCCACCAATAATAATCCTCCAACTTCATCAACTTAGGTGGAGAATTTGCCTTTCCGACCTCATGATCCATTTCAATAAACCTTTGTAAACTTGTCATTGTTTCGTAAAAGTTTGAATTTAAAACTTAATTAATTTAATTCGAAATTAATTTAAATTAACACTTTCGAACTTGAGGAAGTTTGAATTTAATTAATTTTAAATTTGTTTGAAATAAAATTCAAAATTAAGTTTTAAATCAAACAAATTCGAAAATAATGACAGATTCGAAGATGTTGCCAAATTCGAATATTAAATTCGAATTTAGGGAAATTCGAAAATGAGTAAATTCGAATCAACGAAACTCGAATCAAACCCTAAAATAACTTCGACAGGAGCGTATTTTCTGATAAATTCGAATTTTGAATAAACCCTAATACCCCCTTGAGGTTTGAGCGCCGCAAATTCGAAAAACGGCTAAAAGTTTGAATTTTTTCAACTTTTCAGATTAAACCAAAGTTTTTAGGATTAAAAACTTTGATTTCGACCAAAAATGTTGATCTAATATGAACTTTTTCCCGATATCTTACTTGTAAAACTCGAAATCTATCCAAAAATGTGATTTGACCGTCCAAAAACGTCAAGAAACCACAGATGTTACTTGGGAACACGAAGAACACCACGAACACCCTAATGGCTTTGATACCACTTGTAAGGTCGCCTGACTACGGATCCTATCTTGACGCGACACCTGCCAACGACTGCGGAATCCTCGTTAGCGGCTTGACGGATAGACCATGCACACCGAAACACGGAGACTAGCACAGTGATAGACGGACAACGGAACGTCCCAACACGATGATTCTCTCTAAACGAAACTCTCTGAATGCTAGCAAGTTCGAGATCGCCCTTTGCACTAATCGCTCTGAAATTCTAGCAAAAGTCTTTTAATTAATCGAATTAACCCTTAATTATAATGCTCAGTTCGAGTTTGTCTAGGACAAGTTCGAACTTGGCCCAAGGCCTTTTCGAACTTGTCCTCTAACAAATTCAAACAATTGCCTTCAAACTTATGTTTTGAACTTATCTTTGAACTTATGCTTGAACTTATTGTAATGTATTACACCGAGTTCAAACATATATACAATTAATATCAAACATATATAAATAAACATATAACAAATACTTGTTAATATATAATAATAGTCAAATTGATTTTTACAAAATACGTCAATACCTAGACTGCTATCATCACACAGGATGCACGTTCAAGACTCGCCATTGTCAGCTGAAGAATCGGTACAGCTTGTTCATGGTCTGCAATTATAAGCTGAAACTCCACATCTAACACTATTTAGACTTAATCAATCACCTGAAACAAGTCCTAATATGTTAGCCGGACATCAAAATCGACTATGCAACGATAAAAATTGCATTGAAACTCTCCTTACTTACATTCTTTGATGGTTTAGAAGGTAAACCAAACACTAGAATTAAGTTTGACAGAAAGAGTCATTATCTTCGTTAAACAATCACAAAATCGTAAGTCTTGAAAAACTTTGAACAATTTTCAATTTTTTTCAACTTATCATGGAACCCTTCACTTTGAGCAACTGATTATCACGCAAATTTTGTTTTTCCAACTAGAATGTATCCAAGTAACCTACCTCGATCCTATTTATTAAAGATAAAATGCACTAAACTAAACGAAAATAAAATAAAATAAAATAAAATAAAATAAAGTAAAATAAATAAGACTAAAATTTCAAAAATTCAAAAATAAGTACATAAACAAAATCATTTTGGGAGAGTGTCATAGAAGGTTCAATCAGATAGCTTTGTCAAATGAATTTCAGTGTTGCACTATCACACTTTGGAATTATTTTATTCCTTTGATTGTTTTTCGTAACATACACACCAAGTCGATTGTCGGTGTGTTTGTCCACTAAAGCACTCAACACTTAGGATTTTCCTTTGGCCTTTTTGTTTATCAAGAAACTACCTTACGTGTCCCATGCTTAGACATACTTCTATGATGAAGACAGACATACAATGATTATGACTTTTCAGTATTTGTGAATCATCTTTAAAAGGCAAACGTCGGACACAGTTCTGTGTTTACATACAACAGAGTGTCTTAGTTTGTCTTAGGGTAGACCATCCTTCTTTTATTTTAGCAAGACAGCGGTGATAGGTCTGTACTCACGTACAACAAAGTGACATACCTTGCTAGTTTAAGTCAAAACAGCGGTGACACTTCTGTACCTACAGATAACAAAGCGACATGTTCTGACTTTCTTTACGTTCCAAAACTTGCTCTTTGATTGAGATGTATTTTGATGAAGTCATACATCCCCCAGATTAATTTACATACCTTATTCATAATTAATGTGTGTGAGTCTCTAACATAGAAATTAAGACCTTTTGGTCATACATCTAAGTTAGTTACACATATGACATTTTCTTGATTGATTTATTAGCTTTTAGACAAACCTATATGTTTTATGCCTACCAACATATCAGACTATGAACATGTATATCACTTTGATTTTGTAGTGCATTACGTGTGAAAATTTAACACTTAGGGTTTGTTAAACTGTGCTAAATTTCGTCACTTTGAACCTTAGACTCTAAGACTTCTCTCTTTGTTTTCAATATTCTCTTTTTTTGAATTTTTGTGATTTTCTCTCTTTTTTTTGTTTTAAGTAAAGTATCTAATAATAAACAAACTAAAAAAAATTTAGAAGAAAACTTATCTAATGAGGTCAGGTTACTCTAGATTGCGCATTCCATTAAGTGAGACTAACAACTCAAAGCATGATCCATCAAATACTTATGTGAACAGATCTGTAAGGTTGTCTCTTACCAACTTAGTTATTCCAACTGACACACTTTACCTTTTACTCGTAAGAGTTCTCAACTTGGTCAAAGGACCCAATCAGCATGCCTGTTGTTTCATCCTTTGTACCCCTATCCTGTGTCGAGAGCCACCACTATCCATATAAACAATTGTTGTTAGAACCTGTAGTTAACTCCTGCACACTAACGACGACAGGTTAGTTATCACGGGGAACCCAAGCCATGACTGACTTGGTAATAACATCCTCATGCACAAACTTGAACTCTTTCAAATACCCATCTTGTGACACCCTTGCCACAACAACCACCAATTACAATACCCCCAGGATTGATCATCAACATGCAATAACATAATGATCTGATAACCTAAATTAAGTGCAGAAGCATTAAAATACAGAAATAAAGTAGTGCAACAGTGTCAAACACCCTACAGGGCTATAAGGTACCAAGTCTAAGTCTACACACCCATTACAATTATTACAATCATCCAGAATATATTACAACATTGTCTCACAACATAAATTACCGATGAAATAGTACCAAGTCTTCCGAATCTTCCCAACTGACCTAACTAGAAGGTCCGGCAGCTGATTTACCCTTTCCTGTAAAATAAAATCAACTGAGGGGTAAGCGAATGCTTAGTGAATACACAGATTTACACATTTTATAAATCCTTATGATGCCCACAAGAGTAGCACCGACGACACACGTCGTGCACTCTCCACGTACACAAAGTACGACCACACATGAGCCATCGCTCTTACGAGCCCATGCCTTTAAAATTATGCTTTTTTACTAGTTTTTGGTACGTGGGGCAGTATATCTTTCTTATTTGTGATTAAATATGTGGTCTAAAAATTTTTGTGGGGGCTAAATTAATAATTAATTATTTTTAGAACACTACCCTCCCCAACTTAGACCTTTGTGACGTCCTCGTCACATTTGAGCACTATAATCACTTAACAATGAGAAATAAATTGGTACACATTCCTTGCTAAAAATAAATTGCAATTAACTCAAATAAAATTAAATTCAAACTTTTTGATTAAAATAAAATTATCACACCACACTTAATAAATAAAAATAAAATATCAACAAAAAAGATAATAAGTACGGTTACAATCGGAAATCACCACATAACAGAAATTAAACAAACCAAATAAAAACTTAAATGTTCCTCACGCAACAACCAAACCACGTATTCAAATAATTAATTAAAATTCTTTCGGTGGAATGACGACTTCTTCTAACTCTCCCACTGTCATCTGAATGTTTGTCAGCCAATCGGAATGCACTTGAAACATCTTCTCGTGTTTCTTTTGTTCCTCTTGCAATTTCTCGATATCTCTTACCAGATCTTTGTTTGCATTAAGTATACTTCCCATGACTTCCTTCAAGATATCGATTTGTGACCTCATCAATTCCACGATTGACACTTTTTTCCATGGCCTATCGTCTTCGTCATCCACCTCCATTCTAGCTTTTCCTTTATTGTTCCGTTTCTCTTCTGAGTACTCGGGTGCAACAAATGGGATTAGGGTCACTCTTGAGGTTTTAGGGCAGCAGATTTGGTAACCTAGGTGGTTTCTCTCAAACACTAACCCTAACATAGTAAGTCTAGTTAACCAAATCTCATTAGGGTTAAGGTACTTAATCGGGAGTTGCTCTAACACCACTTTCTCAATGATAAACAACTCAGTCAACATACGGTAATGTGGATAGTTCATCCCTTGACCCATGACACTACACTCCCACAAATTTTCCATTATGATGTACCTTATAGATATGGTCTGGTATCCAGACATCAATGCATGCACTAACAGTGTCTCTTGGGTTCTAATAGCAGTAGTATCTTGGTGCCTGGGAAGTAAGTTAAAAATAAAAAATTTCCACAGCACCATAGCTAGTGGACATAAGTCACCCCTATTATTGTGGGTATACTCTCTTGCTTCCTCTATCGACATCTTAAATACTATGGCTATCATCCCAACCCACTTATGAGCCCAACCACTAATCTTTCTCTCTCTACCCCCTGAATGTCCAGAGATTACCAAAATTTCCTATGTCTTGGAATATCTCCATATGTACTGAATTCATCACAAAGTATCTTCCTAGAAACGGTTACTCTCTTATTTCCAACTACACCCTTGAGCTCAGAGTCATGGTCCTCATATCTATATGTTTTCCTAACAATAGCGAACCACTACTGGATCAGACTCGTATGAATATATGGGAGTAACCATTGTATTGCCTTAGCCCATCCTAATCTCTTGAAACACTCTAATATTTCAAAACCCTCAAAGTCAGGTTCTTTCAGAGTCCGCTCAATGTGAAACCTAGGGGGTTTAGGGTTCATGACGTTTAGGGCGTAGGGCACTACTTTTATCAACTTTTTAGCGCGTTAGGGTGTAGGCCAGGCGTAGCCTTGCGCCCCCAAATAACTAACACATTAGCATAGTAAAATCACTAAAAACAAATAAGATCAACTAATCAAAGTTCTATGGGTTGCCTTGCAGAAAGCGCTAAGTTTTTCGTCTTAAGCCAGACGTACTGCTCCTAAACTAATTTAACTAACTTTTGGATATTCTAGTCTGATGAGTTCAAAGACTAGCATGTTCGGTGGGCCATTGGACATATAATTTAACTCTGTGTCCATTGACTTTAAATGGTTCACCACCTTTTGGTTATTGAATTTCTACCGCACCATGCGGGTAGACTTCAGTTACTATGAATGGATCTGTCCATTTACTTTTTAATTTACCAGGAAACTTTTTAAGTCTTGATTAAAACAACCAGACTTTGTTTCCCTTGGTAAATGTTTTATTTTTAAGAAGTCTATCTTGGAAAAAATTTGTTTTCTCTTTATAAATGTTTGCACACTCGTAGGCTTCTCTACGAATTTCATCCAATTCATTTAAATGAAATTTTCTATTAACACCGGCATCGTGCAAATTAAAATTAGTATTTTTAATTGCTCATAGAGCTCTGTGTTCCAATTCTACTGGAAGATGGCAAAGCTTACCGTACACAAGTCTATATGGGTACATACCGATTGGTGTTTTAAATGCGGTCCTATATGCCCATAGAGCATCCTCTAGTTTTTGCGACCAATCCTTACGAACACGTCTTAATGTTTTCTCGAGGATTCTCTTGATTTCTCTATTGGAAATCTCGACTTGTCCGCTAGTCTGTGGATGATAAGGCGTTGCTATTCTATTATTAACTTCATATTGCTTAAGGAGTTTAGCAAAATGTTGATTTTTTAAAATGTGACCCTCCGTCACTGATGATAGTTCGAGGGATACCGTGGCGTGCAAAAATATTTTTTTAATTAATTTGCAAATGACCCGATTATCCTTGGTTCTTGTAGCTTCTGCTTGCACCCATTTGGAAACATAATCTACTGCAACTAATATATTCGTACCCGTATGATTTAGGGAAAGGTCCCATAAAATCAATGCCCCACATATCGAATATTTCAACAATTAAGATCGGGGTCATGGGCATTTCATCCCTTTTCGCGATGCATCTTGATTCCTGACATCTTATACATCCTTTAACAAATTCATAGGCATCCTTGAAGATTGTGGGCCAGAAAAACTCACACTGCAATATCCGGTGGCCAGTTTTCTTTGCACTAAAATGGCCACCACATGCGTATGCATGGCATTGTTTAAATATATCTTCATGCTCTGAATTAGAGACACATCGTCTCATGATTTGATCTGCTCCTATTTTAAATAAGTCAGGCTCTTCTCAAATATATTGCCTTGCCTGAGCATAGAAGTATTTTCTTTGTTATGAGTTCCAATGCTCCGGCAAACTTCTGGATATGAAATAAGAAACTAAATTCACAAACCATGGTATTTTTGAGACTGATAACAACTGTTCATCAGAGAAGGAGTCCCTGATACGATCACTTGAGTTCGTTGGGATTAATTGGAGCCTTGATAAGTGATCAGCAACAACATTTTATGTGTCTTTCTTATCCTTAATTTCTAAATTGAACTCCTGCAACAAAAGGATCTGACGAATTAATCGAGCCTTGACATCCTTCTTCGCCAACAAATGTCTTAAAGCACTTTGCTCCGAATACACAATTGCCTTTGACCCCAAATATAGGATCTAAATTTATCTAAGGCAAACACTACGGCTAATAATTCTTTTTCCGTAGTTGTGTAATTGATTTGTTCTTCGTTAAAAGTTTTACTTGCGTAGTAAATAACCAGTGGCTTTTTCTCTAACCTCTGGGCTAATACAGCATTGACTGCATAGTCACTCACATCGCACATGATCTCCAAAGGTTGAGACCAATCTAGGGATTGCAGAATTGGTGCTTCAGTTAATTTTGATTTAAGCTTCTCAAATGCTTTCATTCAAGATTCATAAAAATTAAATTCAACATCTTTTGATAGAAGATTGCACAATGGCCTGGAGATTTCACTAAAATCCTTAATAAAACGCTGATAGAAACCAGCGTGTCCTAAGAATGATCTTATGCCGTTCACATTAGTGGGGTGGAAGTGAAGAAATTAATTGCACTTCTGCTTTATCTACTTTCATGCCTTTTTCGGGCATGATGTGGCCTAAAACTACCCCTTCTTTACCATCAACTGGCTTTTCTCCCAAGTCAATACTAGGTTGGTTTCAGTGCATCTCTAAAGGATCCTCTCTAAGTATCCTAGACAATCTTCATATGTGTGACACCCTTGCCACATTAACCACCAATTACAATTCACCCAGGATTAATCACCAACAAACAGATAACATAATGATCTGATAGCTTAATAATAGTGCGGAAGCAAAATACATAAATAAAAGTATTACAACAGAGTCTAACACCCTACGGTGCTACAAAGGTTACATGTCTAAGTCTACCAACTCAAATTAATACATTATCCCAAATTCATTACAACAAAATTTTCATAAACCAAATACCAAAGTAAACGGTAGAAATCTTCAAATACTTCAATAGATTTCCTAGCTAGATGGTCCAGCTGTAGACTTCCCTTTTCCTGTAAAAATTCAACAACTAAAAGGTAAGCGAATGCTTAGTGAATACCAGATGATTTTCACACATTCTACAAATCTTTATGATGCCCCCAGAGTATCCGCGGTAACACATACCGTATACTCCACACGTATCCCACGATACGCAAACCTGAGCCGCAGCTCCTTCGAGCTGACACTCGGCATAAGAAAAACCAACCATCTGAGGCAGACATTACATCGGGGATGACTTACTGTCTATCCTGACCACAGAGGTGTCAAACTCTTGGTCATATAGCACAGTAACATCAGAGTACAGATGCGACCACGCAGGTCCATCGAAAGGATGCACAACAAATGAACGGACATGCAACAAATATGAATGTGCATCAACATAAACGCATGTTAGTAGAATGCCAAACGAACATGAAACAACAGGCCTCAGCAGGCAATGCAAACATAAAGCAGATGCAGACATGTTAAAAATCAAAGGTACTCACAGTGGGTGCGTTATTAATCTTTAAGCAATATTATTTCTCCTCGGAATTTCAACCGGATCAACCAAGTACCCCACTGTGGGTTAAACAACACCACAAGGGACCTGTTTCATTTCCATAATGAAAACATATTATCATTATATGTTCTTTAACAATTACCATCAACTTGTATAAAATAAAGTGCTATAACATTCGGAAACGTCATCCGAAACTCATATTTTTATATACCGTTATTCAAGTTGTTATTATTCCCAATTAACCCTCCATTATATGCCTTATTATAGTACACAAGATATCCCAAAAGTGTGTTTAATTGTCCATTAATTCGGGTCCTTTTAAACCCATCCGAATTACCCCAAAACTCATAGAACTCGCCGAGTAGGCTCATGGAACTCGCCGAGTTCCTGTCCGAATTTCGGACCCTTAGTTGAATTTCGGACACATCCGGATTGGGTTGACCCATCCGAGTTCGGGTTGACCCATCCGAATTCGGACCCTCCGAGTTCGGTTCTTAGTTTTTGACTTCGGTCCTATTCAAATTTCGGATCTCATCCGAATTCGGGTCCCAACCGAATTCGGATCCAACACTTATGAATTTTTGAAGATTTATTCAACTTGTTCTTGAGTACTCGCCGAGTTCCTCATGAACTCGCCGAGTTCACATGCATGTTTGCTATTTCGCAGCTACGGGTTTTTAAGTAAAAATTGCCAAAACTTAAATCTAACAACATGCAATTCATAATAATGCTATACTAACATATAATGAACGTTTCTACATCATTTTTCACATCCATAACATTCTAATTCGTCCAGATTGGATCAAAATTGAAGAAAAACCTGAAGAACACTAAAAACTTACAAAAATTAAGATTTCTAACCTTTTAGGACGAATTAACCGATGATTCTTGTTTCAGATGCTTCAGTGATGTTCAACAATCGATTCTCCACTGATTTAACACACATGCATCAACAATTTCTCAGTTTATAAATCCGAATTTTGAATCTTTATAACTTCCAAATAAATCCCAAATTGAGATATAATGTTTCTTACCTTAATTCCCACTTGAATCTTGTTAATTTCTTGGTTTAATCCACGAATTTATCTTCACAATTTCGAATTTTTAGCAAGGATTTAGAGAGAGATGGAGAGAATTCTTTAGTTGTAGAGAGAGAGAGGTATCATTCAAATGAAAGACCAATGGTCTTTTATTCCTTAATTCCGGCTATTGACACTTTCAGCCCCTCAACTTATCCGGTTCCATTAAATACTGATTTCATCATTATTTTCAACATCACCAATTTTTAAACAATCATACTTAATAACTAAATTTGACATTCTTAATATTCCTTAATTTCTTAAAATAACAACCAACTTTAAATAACTGAACACATAACCAACTTTAAATAACTGAACACATAATCATTTTCATAGTCCAACTTAATTATGCAAATTACAAATTTTAACTTAATAAACTTCAAATACAATAATTTAAATCCGAGGATGTTACAGCATGGGCTCCACCACGCTCAACTTCGTCCTCGAAGTTACTCGGATCCAAAAAGTTGCGGATATTTCCTTAACATTTCAGACTTAGGCTCCCACGTATGATTTGCTCCTTTGTGATGCTTCCAACGCACAAGCACCATTTCTATCTCTTTACTTCTCAATTTCTTCACTTTCGTGTCTAACACACACTCCGGCTCTTCAACATACCGAAGCCTTTCATCAATTTGCAATTCAATGTGATCTGCCCAATCTTCGTTTTCGGCAGTGAATGACTTCCTGAGATTTCCCACATGGAACACCGGGTGTATGCCCGACATTTCTTCTGGCAACTCTAAACGATATGACTGGTTTCCAACTTTTTCTATTATCTTAAATGGCCCAACAAATCTCGGAGCCAGCTTTCTTCTCTTTACAAAACGTGTAACACCTCTCATAGGTGACACCTTCAAATACACCCAATCATTTACCTCAAAGCTGATTGGTTTGTGCCTTCTATCGTAATAACTTTTCTGGCGATCCTGGGCCGCCTTCATATTCTGTCTTACCAATTGAATCTTTTCATTTGTTTCCTGCAATAATGCCGGCCCAGCAATCGGCGTTTCACCGGTTTCCCTCCAACATGTAGGAGTCCTACATCTTCTCCCATACAATGCCTCAAACGGCGCTTTCTTGATTGTCGCATGGTAACTGTTGTTATACGAAAATTCTATCAATGGTAAATGGTCATCCCAATTACCACCAAGGTCCAACACACACGACCGCATCATATCTTCAAGTGTCAGGATAGTCCTTTCACTTTGACCATCGGTTTGCGGACGGTAAGCCGTACTCATAGCAATCCTCGTTCCTAACCCTTCTTGTAATGCCGACCAGAAGTTGGAAGTAAATCGGCTGTCTCGATCTGATACTATGGACTTCGGTACTCCATGTCTAGCGATGATCTCATCCATGTAAATGTGAGCTAACTTCTCTAATGAATAGTTTTCCCGAATCGGTATAAAGTGTGCGGACTTAGTTAACCGATCCACTATTACCCAAACTGCATCGTGTTGACGCCTAGTCTTCGGCAACTTCGTGACAAAGTCCATCGTGATATGCTCCCACTTCCATTCCGGGATGGGAAGCGGTTGCAAACTACCGTAAGGCTGCTGCTGTTCGGCTTTCACTAACCGAGAAGTTCGGCATCTCTCTACGTACTGTCCGATATCTTTCTTTAATCCGGGCCACCAGAAGTCTGCTTTCAGCTCGTTGTACATCTTTGTGCTCCCGGGATGTACAGAAAACTTTGACTGATGAGCTTCTTCTATTATCACATTTCTCATGCCTCCATACTTTGGCACCCAGATTCTCCCATATATACCTTTCAAACCTGATTCACTTGTTTCCATATCCTTAATCTGTGCTCTTATATCTTCAGCACCAACATTCTCGTCTTTCAAGGCTTCCTCTTGAGCGGCCTTGACATCATCAATAATAGTGGATGTTAACATAGTAGATGTCAACATGTAACAGCAATCCTTGGCATATGCTTTGCGACTCAAAGCATCGGCTACCACGTTAGCCTTTCCAGGATGGTAAAGGATTTCACAGTCATAATCCTTTATTAGCTCCATCGAACGTCTCTGTCTCATGTTAAGTTCTTTCTGGCTGAAAATGTATTTCAGGCTCTTATGATCCGTGTATAACTGACACTTAGTCCCATATAGATAGTGCCTCCACAATTTTAACGCAAACGTTACTGCAGTCAACTCCAAGTCATCAGTTGAATAATTCTTCTCGTGTTGCTTTAATTGTCTCGAAGCATAAGCTATAACTTTTCCACGTTGCATCAATACTGCACCAAGTCCCAACCTCGAAGCATCAGTGTATACAACAAAGTCCTCATTACCCTCTGGTAGGGCAAGTATCGGTGCTTCACTTAACGTCTTCTTCAAAACATCAAACGCCTCTTGCTGCACGGTTTCCCAGACAAAAGGTGCATTCTTCTTTGTCAACACCGTCAAAGGAACGGCAATTTTCGAAAAGTCCTTTATAAATCTCCTATAGTAGCCAGCCAACCCCAGAAAACTTCTGACTTCAGTAGCTGAACGAGGCGACTCCCAATTTCTCACCGCTTCTACTTTAGCTGGATCTACATAAATTCCGGCCCCCGATATCACATGCCCTAAAAACTGAATCTGTTGCAGTCAAAACTCACATTTTGAGAACTTGGCATACAACCTTTCCTTTCTTAACAATTCCAATAACTCTTTTAGATGATCAGCGTGTTCGGCTTCAGACTTTGAATACACCAAAATGTCATCTATAAAAACAATTACCGACTTGTCCAACATCGGTCTGCAAACTCGGTTCATCAGATCCATAAAGACAGCCGGCGCATTGGTTAACCCAAAAGGCATAACCAAGAACTCGTAATGCCCGTAACGTGTCCTAAAAGTTGTCTTAGGCACATCTTCTTCTCAAACCTTCAGCTGATGATATCCCGACCTCATGTCAATCTTAGAAAATACACTCGCCCCATGTAATTGGTCGAACAAATCGTCTATCCTCGGCAGCGGATACTTGTTCTTAACAGTCAGTTTATTCAATTCCCGGTAATCAATGCACATTCGCATTGTACCATCCTTCTTTTTCACAAACAAAACAGGGGCTCCCCACGGCGATGAACTTGGTCGAATAAAACCCTTGTCCAACAACTCCTGGAGTTGTGTCATCATCTCTTTCATCTCGGTTGGGGCAAGGCGATAAGGAGAACGAGCTACCGGTGCAGCTCCAAGGATCAGATCAATTCTAAATTCCACTTGTCTCTCAGGCGGCACGCCAGACAAGTCTTCCGGAAACACATCCGGGAATAGTGAAACAACAGGCACATCGGCCAACGTCTTCTTCTCAGCCTTGGCATCAAAAGCATATGCCAGGTAAGCGTCACAACCTTTTGCAACAAGCTTTCGGGCTTTTGCAATGGTCAAGAAACATAGATCCCCGCTTCTCCTATCCCCATAAATGCAGATCTCACGCCCCTCCGGAGTAGTTATCTTTATCATCCGCTTCTTACATACTATGTGGGCTTCGTTCTCTATCAACCAATCCATCCCGACAATTACATCAAATTCACTGAACTCGATCGGAATCAAGTCCAAATTGAAGACTACATCTTCAATCACTAAGGTGCAGTTACGGTATACATGGTCTACCTTGACTAAAGTATTACTAACAGTTTCAATATCTAGTACAACAGATAACTTTGATAAAGGCATAGACAATTCTTGAGCAAACATAGTAGATACAAACGATCTATTGGCACCCGAGTCAAATAACACTCTTGCAGGTAAAGAGTTTACAATAAACATACCCGTGACCACCTCCGGGTTTTCCCTAGCCTCCTCTGCAGTGATTTGAAAGGCACGAGCCGGTGCCCTTTGTGACTGACCCCGACCCCGGTTAACTGAACCACCGCTTGAACCTCCCGAAGATCGTGTTGATGTTGGAGCAGCAGCTGCTGGAGCATTCTTTCGACAATTTCTACTATAGTGCCCCCACACTCCACATTTATGGCAGGCATCTGATCTTCGTGGACATTCATTCTGAAAGTGGCCCAACTCTCCGCAGCAAAAACACGCACGCCCGTTGGTGCACTTGCCGAAGTGTTCCAGATGACACTTGTTACAATACTGTGGCTCGGTGTTGATAGAGTATGCACGAGCACGACCGGAAGAACTAGACTGTCGACGGAAGGACTGTTGTGGCGAGTACTGCGAAGATCGTGAAGAACCAGAATAACCTCATTCGCGTTGGCGTTTCGGTGGTGAAGGTTGAGTTGGGTTGACTGAAGCAGCAGCGGACCCCATCACGTATCCCGACATACCCAAGATCTGTTCCACATTCCTGGCGGCTTCCAGTAAACCAGCAAATGTGGGGTAGCGTACGTTGCTCATCACCCTTCGAATCTCCAAATCAAGACCAGCCTCAAACCTGGTCACTTTCCTTTCCTCGGTATCCACTTGATGAGGCGCGAACAAACTCAGCCTCGTGAACTCTACAGCGTACTGGGACACAGACTTAGTCCCCTGAATTAGCGTCATAAACTTTGCTTCAAGTCTTCGGCGCTCATCGGCCGGGCAGTACTGCTGAGTGAAAACTTCAGTGAACTCAGCCCATTTCATTACAGCAACCTTCTCCATTGTTAGTGCATTCACCATCGAATTCCACCACATTATTGCGTCTTTGGTGAACATGGCAGTAGCGAACCGGACCATATCCTTCTCAGCACAATCGCTGATTCGGAAAGTCCATTCGGTAGCTGTTATCCACTACAATGCAGTAACAGCATCACCCAACCCAGTAAACTCAACGGCTCCATTTCCCTTAAAGTCCTTGAAACGGCAACCCCTGGGCTTATTTGATGACCCAGTGTTGTCACCTTGCTCGTCATCGTTTCCCTCTCTTTCCTTATTCTTTCTCTTCTCTTCTCTTCGCTTAGCTTCGGCCTCATCTCGAGCCCGAAACTGGTCCTGAATCATTCGATTTTGCTCAGCCATCATGGCTAGCATCATTTCCCTCGTCTCTTCTGGTGTCATTCCTCCTCCAGACATGTTCTGATACATGAAACATATAACTTATTTAGTAACATGTCATTTATTTATAGACACCACCCAATTGTCCCGTATGATAGTCAATATTCTTATGATTACTAGATCGTAACCTATCTTAGTTCAGATCATTACTTAGAATCACTACATGTCAACACTTAATGTTTGAGACCAAGACCTCACGGACACTTGAATCTCAAACTACTGCTCTGATACCATACGCTGTGGCACCCTTGCCACATTAACCACCAATTACAATTCACCCAGGATTAATCACCAACAAACAGATAACATAATGATCTGATAGCTTAATAATAGTGCGGAAGCAAAATACATAAATAAAAGTATTACAACAGAGTCTAACACCCTACGGTGCTACAAAGGTTACACGTCTAAGTCTACCAACTCAAATTAATACATTATCCAAAATTCATTACAACAAAATTTTCATAAACCAAATACCAAAGTAAACGGTAGAAATCTTCAAATACTTCAATAGATTTCCTAGCTAGATGGTCCAGCTGTAGACTTCCCTTTTCCTGTAAAAAAATTCAACAACTAAAAGGTAAGCGAATGCTTAGTGAATACCAGATGATTTTTACACATTCTACAAATCTTTATGATGCCCCCGGAGTATCCGCGGTAACACATACCGTTTACTCCACACGTATCCAAGATACGCAAACCTGAGCCGCAGCTCCTTCGAGCTGACACTCGGCATAAGAAAAACCAACCATCTGAGGCAGACATTACATCGGGGATGACTTACTGTCTATCCTGACCATAGAGGTGTCAAACTCTTGGTCATATAGCACAGTAACATCAGAGTACAGATGCGACCAAGCAGGTCCATCGAGAGGATGCACAACAAATGAACGGACATGCAACAAATATGAATGTGCATCAACATAAACGCATGTTAGTAGAATGCCAAACGAACATGAAACAACAGGCCTCAGCAGGCAATGCAAACATAAAGCAGATGCAGACATGTTAAAATCAAAGGTACTCACAGTGGGTGCGTTATTAATCTTTTAAATATTATTTCTCCTCGGATTTCAACCGGATCAAAAGTACCCCACTGTGGGTTAAACAACACCACAAGGGACCTGTTTCATTTCCATAATGAAAACATATTATCATTATATGTTCTTTAACAATTACCATCAACTTGTATAAAATAAAGTGCTATAACATTCGGAAACGTCATCCGAAACTCATATTTTAAACCGTTATTCGAGGTGTTATTATTCCCAATTAACCCTCCATTATATGCCTTCTTATAGTACACAAGATATCCCAAAAGTGTGTTTAATTGTCCATTAATTCGGGTCCTTTTAAACCCATCCGAATTACCCCAAAACTCATAGAACTCGCCGAGTAGGCTCATGGAACTCGCCGAGTTCCTGTCCGAATTTCGGACCCTTAGTTGAATTTCGGACACATCCGGATTGGGTTGACCCATCCGAGTTCGGGTTGACCCATCCGAATTCGGACCCTCCGAGTTCGGTTCTTAAATTTGACTTCGGTCCAATCCAAATTTCGGGTCTTATCCGAATTCGGGTCCCAACCGAATTCGGATCCAACACTTATGAATTTTTGAAGATTTATTCAACTTGTTCTTGAGTACTCGCCGAGTTCCTCATGAACTCGCCGAGTTCACATGCAGGTTTGCTATTTCGCAGCTACGGGTTTTTAAGTAAAAATTGCCAAAACTTAAATCTAACAACATGCAATTCATAATAATGCTATACTAACATATAATGAACGTTTCTACATCATTTTTCACATCCATAACATTCTAATTCGTCCAGATTGGATCAAAATTGAAGAAAAACCTCAAGAACACTAAAAACTTACAAAAATTAAGATTTCTAACCTTTTAGGACGAATTAACCGATGATTCTTGTTTCAGATGCTTCAGTGATGTTCAACAATCGATTCTCCACTGATTTAACACACATGCATCAACAATTTCTCAGTTTATAAATCCGAATTTTGAATCTTTATAACTTCCAAATAAATCCCAAATTGAGATATAATGTTTCTTACCTTAATTCCCACTTGAATCTTGTTAATTTCTTGGTTTAATCCACGAATTTATCTTCACAATTTCGAAATTCAGCAGAGATTTAGAGAGATTGAGAGAGTTCTTAGTGATGATAGATGGAAATGAGAATGAAAGACTCAAAGAGTCTTTTATTCCAAAGTTTCGGGTTTTGTCATAAGTGGTCCCTCCACTTATCTGATTTCACTAAATACTGATTTTTGTCTTAGTTTTATCATTTCTTAACATTTATGAATCATCTTATTTCATAATAATAATTTAAAATTCCAAAACTTCATAATTTCTTAAAATAGCAACCAACTTTCATAATTCAACTTAAATTACATATTAAAACTTAATAACTTCAAATACAATAATTTAATTCCAAGGATGTTACACAAAGCCTAAAACATTTTGGAGCTTGGTCAAAAACAGCCTCAAAATAGGCCGAAAAACCTCCGAAAAAGCTGGAAAATTATATATATATATATATATATATATATATATATATATATATATATATATATATATATATATATATATATATATATATATATATAAACTTGATGTTTTAAGCGGGTTTTATTTATAAACTTGTAATGTTGGGTGATTTAATACATAAAAATCTATAAATATATATATTATCATATATTAGAGATATTAAGTCCCTATTATCATTTAGGACTCGATTAAATTCACCCGGTGCATCATCCATCAACTTACAGTAAATAGCATTTTACGCTCGTTTTTGCCATCACACTCACGGTGAGTCCTCATAGCCCGTATTTTCACATGTGGTTCCATCAGCCCTTAAATCATGAACCGTTAATTGCATTTATTTGTAAGCGCGAATATATTGTGGATAGATCTATCGGGAGTCATGTCCCCCATTCGGGTTAGTTCGGCTCGGCTAACAGCGGGTGCATATATATTCAACACACGGTATTACGTATGGGAATACTGCACAGGGCAAACTCATTTAATTAAGCTTCGGTTGCATGATGGTTTATATGTAATACATAACATGGAATTTATGATTTTATTAATTCAAACTCAACTGTTGTTGTCCATACAATTCAGATTTACGTGTAAACCTATGAGCTCAACTGTTGTTGTCCATACAATCGGAAGTATTTTCAAGCTTCCGCACTTAAGGAGTCGCATTCATTTTCAAACCATCGGAGATTTATTTGCATTATTATGGATAATTTAATTATGTATTTAAATCTCTGTATCTTGCGAACTACTCTTTATCATTTCAGTCTATGTAAAACATTGCAATATTTCAAAGCTATATCGATGTATTTTTGAAAACGTCCATATAGTAGTCGTTCGTTATGATTATGGTTACGCTTCCGCGACGTCACGCTTCGGTGCCAACCAGGATAACGGGGTGTGACACTATAGCATGGGCAGTAGTAGTTGTTGAAAACAAAGAGAATTGGTCAAGTAGTGGTCATGTTTGACCCTTTTGTTTTGTTTATACTTTGGTGATGACCATGTCTGATTGATAAACATACCCATGAGTTTTTGGTTTGACCTTTTTGTTTATATTGGTCATGACTATGCCTGATTGATAAACATATCAATGGCATTTTGTTGCTATTTTTGTAGTTAGCTTGGTCATTAACAAGGTTATGATGTAATCAATCATTTCAATGATAAAGAAAAAAAAAAGAAAATAAAAGTCACTGCTGCTCACCTTAATTCAATGACCGAAAAAGTGAAGCCATTTATTTCTTTATTTTCTATTTGTGTTTTAACCGGCTAAAGGGTGATGTTACATGTTATGACAGGTAACTTGCATTATTTGATATAAAATTACAAGATTATTGCCTTGATTGAGAATAAAAATTGCTGGTTGCATAGATTAGGAAAAAGTGTAAAGATGGTTGCATAAATATGCAATTATCCCAACATAAAACAACTATAACTAAAAATAATCAAAAACCTGAAAAAAATAATATTTTTTTGTTGTATATGTCTCCAATTATTTAATTATATAAATATTTTTATTATATTTATATATCTATTTGTCTTATTAAAATAAAGAGTTGTTAATGATTTCTAATTAAAAGAGTCAAAAGTGTAAATATAAAGAAGGGCAACATTAGCATTTTAATTAAAGTTAATGGATAAGGTACTGCATTTAAAAGTAAACGTTGATCATAATGACCTATTTCGCAAAATTGAAAGTTCAGGAACCAAATCCAAATTCTTATACAAACTACAGTGACCATTTCTGTAAGTAACTCTTTAAAAAAAAAAAAAAAAAAAAAAAAAACAAAGTCATGTGAGTATGTAAGTTGGGGTCTAAATAAATAACACATAGAGAGGTATTCAAATAGGTAAAACCAAATAAAAACTATAAACTGACGTTTGATTCGCTTTAATGGTCCTAATGGATGACAACTAGAGGGATAAGAAATTCAATTTAATTGCTGGAATATTCAAATTTTTTTTAAAAAATTTATTACTTTAAAAACATTCCAACAAAGAATACATTACAATAATAAGTTATTCATAAACTTTAGATTTATAACTTAAAAAGATATAAGAGCAAACATATACACAAAGAAAACGCTACCATAATAAATTATTCGTTATTATGCATAAGTTTTTTGCAAGATTGGTTCATACTTCATAGAGAACGTGTGAGTTGAGTTCTTATTAGAGCATATATATATGCACATACGTAATATAAACAAACATAAAAACAACACACAAACACATAAAATTTATGTGGTCTGTGGGACCTACGTCCACATGCAAGCGTGAGTATTCTTAGAGTTAAAAAAACCACTTCAACCCTATCTATCGATTACATTATATCAACGAAAAACGAAACCCTAATCCATACAAAATAATTACCAGTAATAAGTCAAACCCAACCAACTATACTAATCCAACATCGCTCTCAAATGATGTTCATGCTCCTCTTGACTTTTAGAATAAATCAGTATGTCCTCAATGAACACTATTACAAATTTATCAAAGTAGGATATACGTATGCGATTCACTAGATCCATAATGTAACAGAAGTGCATTTGTCAACCCAAATGACATGAAGAGAAATTCATAGTATCCATATGTGTTCATAAAGGCAGTCTTTGGAATATAGTCTTCTTTAACTCTTAATTGATTGTAACATGATCTCAAATCTGTTCCAGAAAATACTTCACCTTTTGCAATTGATCGAATAAGTCATTTATCGATGGTAAGGGATACTTATTCTTTATTAAAGTAGGATTTACATATAAAGTTCATTAGATCTATGATAACTGCAAGTGCATTTTCCAAAGCAAATGACATGATGAGAAATTCAAAGTGCCCATATTATGTCCTAAGTCAGTCTTTGGAAAATCGTCTTCTTCAACTCTTCAATGATTGTTCCTAATCCCAAATCAATTTATGAGAAATACTTATCCCTTTGCAATTGATCGAAGAAGTCATTAATACGAGGTAAGGGATACTTTTTTTTTTATCTTAACTTTAATGCATTCGCGATAATCAATGTAAATTCTCATGGTGCCATCAATCTTATTGACAAACAAAATGGGAGCTCCACATGGTGAGGAACTAGGATAGGTAAACCCCTTCTCTAACAACTTTTAAAGTTGTATAATTAATTCTTGCATTTCAATAGGGACAACTGGTATGATGCACGAGCTACCGCTGCTGCTTCGAGTACTCATTCTAGCCTGAATTCAACTTGTCTTTCTATTGGTAACCATGACATAATCTGGATATATATATCAAAATACTCACGAACTTTTGGAGCTTCCACTATACTTCTATTTTCACTTTTAACATCTATAACATGACTAAGTAGGCCAAACACCCTTAGGGTGTGTTTGATAGCTCTCATCACAATCGTATCAGACGTAAACCTCTTATTCGGTAAGAGGTTTAGAACATAAGTGCATTTGAATGCGATGAGAGATGAAAGGTAAAACCTATTATCGTGGACCCTTTCGATAAGACATGAACCTTCTTCTCATCACCACTTATCTAAAAAAACAGGCTCTGTTGTTCTTTCTCTCTTATGGCAGCTCAACCTAAACCTTACCCCACTCTACCCTACTATACCCTACCCACCCCATCCTATCCTACCCCTACCCTACCTTACCATAAACCCACTTACCTTACCCCACCCACCTCACCCCATCCTCAATCTACCCTCCCCTACCCTCCCCTACCCTACTCTACTCTACCCCAACTACCCACAACCTACCTACACCACCCCACCACCACCCTCAATCCTACCCTAACCACCTCACCCTACCCTATCCCATCCTACCCCACCCCACCCCTTTCCTACCCCCTACCCCTCAAACACCCCATCCTACCCTACCTTACCCCTTAACCTACCCACCCCACCTTACCCTCACCCCTAACAGTACCCTGCTCCTCAACCTGCTTACCAACCCACCCATACGCACCTTACTCAACCTACCCCTAGCCCTAACCCTATCCTACCGCACCCTCAACCTACCCACCCTTACCCATATTTATTATAAGGAGAATTATTCCAACAATTTTTTATAAAATTTATTATTTTTCAATAGCATATTTACATAACTTATAAACTGGTTATTTAGAAGTTAATAAACATAACTTATAAACTTGATTATAACTTATAAACTTGAACTTTTTACTTGATTATTGAAAGCATGTTGGTTATATGTTTTCTTGAATGCATATATCTTACTTGATTATAACTTATCAACTTATATTGATTTCTTACTTGAATCTTGTTAAAGCTATTTGAATGTTTTAAAGGATTTACTTGAATGACTTTGATTCAATGATATTATTGTTACTTGATACTTGAATTTAATACATGATATTGGTTTGCTTGAATCTTGTTATTGTTGTTTGGTTATGTTTCTTGAATGCATACGTGTTACTTGATGATAACTTATAATCTTGAATTGATTTCTTACTTAAATCTTGTTAAAGCTATTTGAATCTATTTAAAGGGTTTGCTAGAATCACTTTGATTCAATGATATTATTGTTACTTGTTATTTGACTTCAATTAATCATATTTGTTTGGTTTTAATAATGAATATGTAAAATTAATAAAAACAACAAAATCAAACAAATAGACTTTTTGAATTCTATTATTAGACCTCAGTATCTTATCAAGACCACCTCTTATCAATTAGAATTGGAATTAGACATCAGACAGTTTACCTCTTATGTAATCAAACAACACCTTAGCTGACGTATGGATCACATGATTTTGATATACAAGGATTTAAATATGACAGAATTTGAAAACGACAGGATTCAGATGTGATAGGATTTGATTCATGTCATGTGTTTGGTTTGCATGATTTCAAATTCAGTTATTTGTAAAATCTTCTTTATCTGCAAATGTGTCAAATGATATCGGTAAAGCATGTAGGTGTACAAGAAGTAAGCTAGCGTATGTTAAAAGGTGGGAAAGGTGTAGATAACTAGGGGTAGGGTGGTAGTGTCACACCCCGATACCCCGCTTGGCAACGAGGCGTGACATTGCGAAAAACAAAGTCAGAATCATAATGAACGACCTCTATATGGGATGTTTTCGAAATACATTAACTATGACTAATGTTTTACAATCACAGGAACAAAAGAGTTCACGAATAATGGAGATTAAAATACATGACAAGAATAATTAATAATCTAATTATGCAAGTAAATCTCCATGTTTGTTTTGAAAATGCCCCGTGACTCTAAAGTTAGCAAAAATATGTCTGTTAGACGTGAGTGCGGAAATGTAGCCCTTATGGTCCTGAGAATAACATGCTAGATGCGTCAACATAAAGTTGGTGAGCTCAAAGGTTTACACGATAAATATAGACAACGTATGGATAGCACAAGATTTCATTGAGTTGTCAACAAAAGCGAATCAATAATTTAAGTATTACCATAAGCCTCATGACCCCGAAACTTAACTTATGATTGCCCTATGTGGTATCCAAAACCATAATACCAAGAACTTTCAAATGATTATGCATCAGTTTACAATTGGCGCGACCAACCCGGATGGGGGCGTCAACCCAAATAGATCTATCCATAACATTCACGTTTACGATGTAATTAACGGTTCATGATTGAGGGCAGTGGTGATGAAATAGCCTTATGTAATACATAAAATGATTCAAGTACTTGTGTCCATAGAAAAAGTTGAGCATGTATTCTCAATCCAAAATAAATGATCATATAAAAATAGGGGCTATGAAAACTCACCGTAAAAGTGAGCGTAAAATGATGATCGAGTTGTTGACTTGAAATGAAGCTTGAACGGACGTAACCGAGTCGTAAATGATATGAGGGACTTAATCATGTCTATAAATGATAATGTGCATGTATGATGGTTTTTAAGCTTTAAATCACCCAACTTATCAAGTTCATAACCAAAAACACAATTAAAACTTCAAGTGTATTTATAAGAATTTTTCTAGGTTTTATCGAGATTTTTCAGTCTACTTTGAGGCTGCTTTTACCCAAGCTTCAAAATGATTTGGGCTTTGATATTATAAATCATGAAACTACTGTATACAAGGAATTTTTAAAGATTAAAAAGGTCATTTTTCGAGGTGTTTAGGTTAGGGAAAAGGTCCGTTAAAAACCCTATGTTGGCCATAAATGAGCTGTTAGACTTTTCAATTCCCAAACAGTATTTGGGGGCTCAAAACTCCGAGTTAAAATTTGAAAGTTCCAAATATTTTGTTAAAACATAGATCTAAATTCAGGAATAAGAATCAACTCATTTCTTTAATTTTTCAAAGTTAGTGTAGTATT
Organism: Centrapalus pauciflorus; assembly: GCA_020465985.1. Taxonomy (NCBI): domain Eukaryota; kingdom Viridiplantae; phylum Streptophyta; class Magnoliopsida; order Asterales; family Asteraceae; genus Centrapalus; species Centrapalus pauciflorus. Next base: position 310,900 of record JAANYP010009543.1, on the reverse strand, counting down.
TCTGCCGAAAAATCCGAATTTCACAACCTTGCAACAACTTGTGATTCTTGTGGCCTATTCAAAAAACACATGTATAAAAGGTTATGAAACACATTTATATACCTTTTTTTCAAAATATTTATTCCTACATTAAGTGTTTATACATTTATAAACACATTTGAAGTAACAACTTTAAAAATAAAAACTAGTAGTTCATAAGTTTCACTTTTTATGCAACTTGTTTTTGTTGGTGATTATATATCATTATGCAAGACTTATGATTTCATAAATAAAAGAAGTATATAGGATAGTTTTTACTTACTTTGATGAAAGAAAAGAAAACAAATGCGCTAGAAGGAATGATCTTGAATTAGTTGCACACCGAAACTACTTGAGTTCTTGAAAAACAAAAGAAAAGAACTTTGGTGTTCTTGGGATGCTTTGGCTAACTTTTAGAGAGAAGAAGGGAGAGTGTTTTATTTGCATGTGTGAAGATGAATGAAGAAGTGTTATCTATTTATATGGAGGAAGAGAAGTCTTGCAAATGATGAAGATAAAGGTGGTGTATAAAACTTTACCAACATGTTGGAAAAGTGGAAAAAGTAAGGAATTCTTTTCAATATTTTTAATGAAATTCATAGGGGACACAAAAGGAGTGTGTAGCCCCTTAATGACTGGTTTTATGGGTCTAAAAGAAGAGGTTTTTACATTTTTTTTATTAAGTATTTCAATGTATTTCCATGTATTTGCATTTTTATAAATTGTGCATAAATCCTTGTTGAATACACTAGTTTTATAAGATTGTTTTTGTCTTGCATAATTAAAGTTATAAAAATTGTTAATGATAATGAATGCCACAAAATTTATTTAATCATGCAAGTTAGTCGATTTAATTTATCATGCTGTAATTTGATCGGATTAATTCTTTGTCGTGTCACCGGATCATACCGATGAAATTGTTTCTGTTTGTAAGGAAAATCCTTATGAACTTATCAACATCTTGATTTATTAATAATCAATCTTAATTAGGTGATAGATGTTAACATGATTTAGTGCCGTTTATTACAGTCTCCCCCTGTTAAGGGAATTTCGTCCCGAAATTTTATCTTGTTTCCTTAAGGGTCTTGGTACTTGTGAATTGGTGTGGGTACTTTTTTTTTTGATCTGGTCTTTGCGTTCCTAAGTGAATTCTGGTCCACGTCCAGAATTCCATCTGACCTTAACGACGGGTATGTGACTGTCTTTCAATCTCTTGACCTCGTGGTCCATGATTTCTACCGGCTCTTCGATGAAGCGAAGTTTATCATCCAGCTGAATTTTTTTCCAAAGGGATAACGATTGTTTCATCTGATAAACACTTCTTCGGGTTTGATACATGGAAGGTATTATGCATGCTGCTAAGTTCCGGTGGTATCTCCAGACGTTAAGATACTGGTCCAATTCTCTTTAAGGCTTTGAACGGTCCAATGTAAAGAGGATTCAGTTTACCTCGTTTCCCAAATCGTATTACGCCCTTCCATGGCGAGACTTTCAACAGTACTCTTTCTCCCACTTGGAACTCCAGGGGTTTTCTCCTTACATCTGCATAACTCTTCTAACGATCGCGGGCAGCTTTCAATCGATTCCGTATCTGCACTATCTTTTTGGTGGTCTCGAGTATGATTTCTGGGCCAGTGACTTAACTGTCCCTGACTTCGGCCCAGCAAATAGGTGATCGGCAAGTTTGTCCGTACAATGCCTCAATTGGAGCAGCCTTAAGACTTGTGTGATAGTTGTCGTTGTACGGGAACTCCAGTAAAGGAACATGTGTATCCCAACTCTTTCCAAAATCGGTTACACAGGCTCGCAACATATCTTCTAAGGTTTGGATCATTTTTTCACTTTGACCATCGGTCTGAGGGTGACATGCGGTATTCATGTCCAAGTTTGTACGCAATGCTCGTTGTAAGGATTGCCAAAATCTGGATGTAAATCTGCTATCTCTATCTAAAATAATTGAGACAGGCACACCGTGTCTAGAGACGACTTCCTTGAGGTAAAGATGAGCTAACTTATTCATCTTGTCGGTCTCCTTGATTGGTAGGAAGTGCGCAGGTGATTGGTAGGAAGTGCGCAGACTTCGTTAGGTGGTCGACTATTACCCAAATGGTATCGTACCCACTTGATGTCTTCGGCAGTTTCGTTATGAAGTCCATGGTTATCCATTCCCACTTCCATTGGGGAATCTCTGGTTGCTGTAATAACCCGGATGGTTTATGATGTTCTGCCTTAACCTTGGAGCATGTTAAACACTTGCCGGCATATGTGGCAATATCAGCCTTCATGTTAGGCCACCAGTACAACTCCTTGAGGCCATGATACATTTTTTCAGATCTGGGGTGCACGGCATACCTTGACTTGTGTCCCTCATCCATGACAAACTTTCTTACACCACCAAAGCTTGGTAACCAGATTTTGTTCATAAAGTATCGGTTTCCATTATTCCTTATCTCAAACTGTTTATCCATGCCTCTCAAGGCCTCATTCTTCACATTTTCCTCCTTAACAGCTTCTATTTGCACATCATGAGTTAAGGAAGGAAGGTTTGGCTAAATGGTCATGAATAGGGCTCGTACCCTTTAATGGCTTGGCTCGCTCCTTTCGGCTTTGAGCGTCGGCAACCACATTCGCTTTCCCCGGATGATAACGAATTTTACAATCGTAATCACTTAGCAATTCCATCCAACGGCGCTGCCTCATATTCAATTCCTTCTGGTTCAAGATGTGTTGGAGGCTCTTATGATCCATATATACAGTACACTTTGTACCGTACAAGTAATGCTTCCAAATCTTAAGAGCAAAGAGTACTGCTCCCAGTTTCAAATCATGTGTTGTGTAATTCACCTCGTGAACCTTAAGTTGTCATGAAACATAAGCTATGACCTTATCTTTCTGCATCAACACACATCCCAATCCATTGTGTGAAGCGTCGCAGTAGACTACAAAATTCTTGCTTCCTTCGGGTAAAGACAATATACGTGCACTGCACAGTTTGTGCTTCAACAACTGAAATGTTGTCTTTTGGTCATCACCCCAATTATACTTAATGTCCTTTCAGGTCAATTCCGTTAGAGATCCGACGATCTTTGAGAAGTTCTCGATGAATCGTCTATAGTAACCGACAAGTCCTAGAAACTATCGTATCTCTATGGAGGTTGTATGAGTTGACAAATTCTTGATGGCTTCGATCTTTGCGGGGTCGACTTGGATTCATTTATTATTAATCACATGACCGATGAATTTCACTTCTCTTAACCAAAAGTCACTTTGAAAGCTTGGCATACAGTTGTTCTCTTTCCAACAACTCCAAAATTAACCTCAAGTGTTGCTCGTGCTCTTCCTTGTTTCGTGAGTAGATTCAGATGTCATCTATGAAGACAATCACGAATTTATCTAAGTATGGTTTGGACACCCGATTCATATGGTCCATGAATACTACTGGCGCATTGGTCAAACCAAATGCCATCACTTAGAATTCATAATGACCGTAACGGAGTTTGAAGGTTGTCTTTGGAATATCTTCCTCGCGAACTCTAACCAGATGATAACCAGACCTCAAGTCGATCTTCAAATAGAAACATGATCCTTGGAGTTGGTCAAACAAGTCATCAATCCTTAGGAGTGGGTACCGGTTCTTTATAGTTAGCTTGTTTACTTCCCGGTAGTTGATGCACATTCTGAAGGTTCCATCCTTCTTCTCTACGAACACAATTGGAGCTCCCCAGGGTGCGGAACTCGGTTTGATAAATCCTTTATCTAAGAGCTCCTGTAGTTGGTTGGATAATTCTGGCATTTCTGATGGGGCTAAACGGTACGGCGCTCGAGCTACTGGTGCAGCACCTGGCACAAGGTCGATTTGGAATTCGACTTGTCTTGTTGGTGGGAGTCCAGGTAAGTCTTCTAGAAAAACGTTGGGGTAATTACAGACAACTTGAATATTTTTGAGTCGCTTCTCCTTCGGATCCTTCTCCGTCATGTGGACTAAGATTGCTTGACACCCCTTCCGTAGACACTCCAGGGTCCTAATGCTGGAGAAGATGCTTAATTTGGTCTTTCTTCTTTCGCCTTGGACGGTAAGGACCTTCTTATTGGTTAAGGGTATGCGCCTTGTCTTCTTGGTGCACACTATTTCCGCACGGAGTTATAGTTAAAACTTAGTTTCTCCATTAAAAGTGCTTGATACATAATCTTTATACATGACATGGTCGGGTTTTTTTTCGAAAAATTTTCAAGCCTTACATAACAAGAGATACATTAGATAGAAAATCCTAGAGAAATAATAAAATTGTAGGGTTTCTCCATATTCTAGGGCGTTGAGTCGTTGCATTAGCTCCGCATTGCGCACTTTGCATTCCGCTAGGCGATGGCGCAACTCGTTAATCCCGTCCTGCTGGATTGCCTGGATATTCTGATTTGCCCAATAGACGTTGGTGTTCTATATCGCTTTCTGCTCAATCCTTGCGGAGATCTCCCCAACCTCCTAGTGGATTTGTAGAAATCGGAGGTCGTGTCTGACGGTCCTCACTACCAACAAAGGCACCGTTTGCTAAGTAGGTTCTTGTGTAAGCATTGGCAGTTGTGGTGTAGATGGTCCTCCGACCTCGAATTGGCTAGGGATTCCCTCCTCGTTCCTCGACTCTTAAAGGGTATGAGGCATCCACTCCACTGCCTGGCATTCACCTGTCGTCGCTGCGGCAGGCTTGGCTCAGGGGCAGGTGCTGGGATGGATTCCTGTTGCACTAGTAGGACCCTATTTCTAGGGGTGTACATTTTCAAAGGTCCATTTGGGTGGCTTCGGAAAGGTTTGTAAGATGGGATGCGTTGCGGTGGTGACTGGGCGATTGGTGCTGCGGGACTGGAGTAACTCCCCTCATCTTCGGATGGGTCTTCTTCCTCATAGTTGGTTGGGTCTTGATGGGTTTCCGAACCAAAGTACACTTTTGTGTCATTTTGGTTTTCTTGGCCAACACGTTAGTACTCGTCCTCAGAGTCAGAAGGGATAACAACCGTATTGTTTGACATATTTCTGTTATCAGGGTCCATACATATGTTTACGGTTGTTGAAGAAAGAAAGTTTTAGTTTTTGTAATAGTTATAGTCTAGTGTACTAATGCAACCTAGTTCACTATAACCATGGCACTGATACCAATCTGTCACCCCGATACCCCGCTTGGCAACGAGGCGTGACGTTGCGAAAACAAAATCACAATCATAATGAACGACTTCTATATGGGACGTTTTCGAAATACATTAACTATGACTAATGTTTTACAATCACGGGAATAAAAGAGTTCACGAATGGAGATTAAAATACATGACAAGAATAATTAATAATCTAATTATGCTAGTAAATCTCCATGTTTGTTTTGAAAATGCCCCGTGACTCCAAAGTTTGCAAAAATATGTCTGTTAGCCGTGAGTGCGGAAATGTAGCCCTTATGGTCCTGAGAATAACATGCTAAATACGTCAACATAAAGTTGGTGAGCTCGTAGGTTTTCACGATAAATATAGACAACGTATGGAAAGCACAAGATTTCATTGAGTTGTAAACAAAAGCGAATCAATAATTTAAGTATTACCATAAGCTTCATGACCCCGAAACTTAACTTATGATTGCCCTATGTGGTATCCAACACCATAATACCAAGAATTGTCAAATGATTATGCATCCGTTTACAATTGGCGCGACCAACCCGGATGGGGGCGTCAACCCAAATAGATCTATCCATAACATTCACGTTTACGATGTAATAAACGGTTCATGATTGAGGGCAGTGGTGAAGAAATAACCTTATGTAATACATAAAATGATTCAAGTACTTGTGTCCATAGAAAAACTTGAGCATGTATTCTCACCCCAAAATAAATGATCATATAAAAATAGAGGCTATGAAAACTCACCGTAAAAGTGAGCGTAAAATGATGATCGAGTTGTTGACTTGAAATGACGCTTGAACGGACTTAAGCGAGTCCTAAATGATATGAGGGACTTAATCATGTCTATAAATGACAATGTGCATGTATGATGGTTTTTAAGCTTTAAATCACCCAACATAACAAGTCCATAACCAAAAACCCATTTAAAACTTCTAGTGTAGTTATAAGAATTTTTCCAGGTTTTATCGAGATTTTTCGGCCTACTTTGAGGTTGTTTTTACCCAAGCTCCAAAATGATTTGGGCTTTAATATTATAAATCATGAAACTACTGTATACAATGAATTTTTCAATATAAAAACGGTCATTTTTCAAGGTGTTTAGGTTAGGGAAAAGGTCTGTTAAAACCCCTATGATGGCCATAAATGAGCTGTTAGACTTTTCGGTTCCCAAACAGTATTTGGGGGTTCAAAATTCCGAGTTAAATTATGAAAACTTCCAGATATTTAGTTAAAAATATAGATCTAAATTCTAGAACAATAATCAACTAATTTCGTTAAGTTTTGAATCAGTTATGATTTTTCAAAGTTAGTGTAATATTTCTGCCGAAAAATCTGAATTTCACAACCTTGCAACAACTTGTGATTTTTGTTGTTTATTCAAAAAACACATATATAAAAGTTATAAAACACATTTATATACATTGTTTTCAAAATATTTATGCCTACATTATGTGTTTTTACCTTTATAAACACATTTGAAGTAACAACTTTAAAAATAAAAACTAGTAGTTCATAAGTTTCACTTTTTATGCAACTTATATCATTATGCAAGACTTATGATTTCATTAATAAAAGAATTATATAGGATAGTTTTTATTTACTTTGATGAAAGAAAAGAAAACAAATGCGCTAGGAGGAATGATCTTGAATTAGTTGCACACCAAAACTACTTGAATTCTTGAAGAACAAAAGAAAAGAACTTTGGTGTTCTTGGGATGCTTTGGCCAATTTTTAGAGAGAAGAAGGGAGAGTGTTTTCTTTGCAACTGTGAAGATGAATGAAGGAGTGTTCTCAATTTATATAGAGGAAGAGAAGTCTTGCAAATGATGAAGATAAAGGTGGTGTATAAAACTTTACCAACATGTTGGATATTAAAAGTGAAAAAAGTAAGGAATGTTTTTCAATGTTTTTAATGAAAGTCAAACGGGACACAAAAGGGGTGTGTATCCCCTTAATGTCTAGTTTTATGAGTCTAAAAAAGTGGTTTTTCCATTTTTTTATAAAGTATTTCAATATATTTCCATGTATTTGCATTTTTATAGATTGTGTATAAATCCTTGTTGAATATTAATAAGATTGTTTTTGTCTTGCATGATTAAGGTTATAAAAATTGTTAGTGCATAATTAATGTCTCTTATTTTAATTTAATCATGCAACTTAGTCGATTTAATTTATCATGTTGTAATTTGATCGGATTAATTCTTTGTCGTTTAACTGGATCACACCGATGAAATTGTTTCTGTTTGTAAGGAAAATCCTTATCAACTTATTAACATCCTGATTTATTAATAATCAATATTAAATAGGTGATAGATGTTAACCTGATTTGGTGGCGGTTGTTATAGGTTGGTAGGTAGGGTAGATATGGTAGGTAGGGGTGGGTGGGTAGGGTGTGCTGGGATGAGATGGGAAGGGGTAGTGTGGGATGGGTGTGTATCAGTAGATGTGGGTAAGGTAGGATGGGTGAGGGTAGGATATGATGTGTATTTGGTGTGGGATGAATGGGGGTAAGATAGGTGGGTGGATCAAGAAATTTTTATGGACTCAAGTTTTCTAAGAGAAACTTTCGAATCAAGCTTCATTCGAGAGTTATAACTCTTGGATGATACTACATTCAAAAGTTGCCGCAAATTTTTCTGAGTCTGGATAAACTATTGTTAAACTCACTTGAAAGTTCACTTAGTCTAAGATTTTACCTCATGTCCAAAAGTTGGTTGACTTGAATAGCTTTGTTCTTCACAGGTAAAATGGCCTCTAGATCACACTCTACCGAAAATTTTCCCCAAAAAAGTGCAGAAAACTCAGATGGTCATCAATCATCTAATGATGAGCTCACATCTCAATCAACCACACACCCTCGGTGATCATCAGAACAAGTTTTCCCGAGACCACTCTGGCTGGAAATCAAAGCAAACAACTTCTTATTAGATCAAGCCTTCTTAGAGAAGACTATAAGAGGTACCTAATCTTCGCCTCTCAAATAGAGTTGTAGAAGAAATTCTACTAGGACACCGCATCAGCTATGCATGGCGACCACATCCCAGACCTCCTCAAGTATATCTACAACAGTTTTGGAACTCACTCGAATACCACACAGACCCTAAAAACATACATATCTCTGGAGACATTGAAGACCACTCTGTAGAGATAACCTTCCAAAAGCTCCCATGGATTCTACAACTGCCAATGTCGCAATACTTTCCTGATAAATCCCATTATGACAAGGAAGTAATTGTGGAACAAATATGCCAATACATCTGACGAGTTGGCTATGATGGCCGTCTATAGAAAGCTACACAATCCTTCGGAAGACGACTGCTTGGGCCAGGATACTCTATATACTCTGTTATTGACAGATGTTTGTCAGTACAGGCTACCGGAATTGGCCGATCCAGTCTCAATAGCTTCGCCTATAATTGCCATCATAACTACGCTTGGACATTGTAGACTGAATTCGTTGAGGTCATTTAAGCCAAGGGCACGGGAAGGGCAAGGAAATTTGTGCATGCCTAGAGGTTTCTTCAAATGATATTGCTTACTGCATGACCACGATACCAGAGATAAGACGAAGGGAGCATGAGATAGCAGTCATGTACTTTCAAATAAAATACTTTCATGATCCAATTACTCCACATGGAATCCCTGTAATGCCGTTAAATAAAGAACTGCTAGCCAATGCCAACCAAGAGTCTCTGGCTATTAGGGAATTTTACGAATCGCACCCTCCTCCAATGGCACAACCAAAACAGGTTGAGTCTGCCCAATGAGCTCACCCCGAGAGGATAGAAGTAAGGGGTGAGCTGAGGGAAAATGAAAGTGAGGAGAATCGAATAGGGTAGAGGGTCTGAGGCAAGAAAAGAAGAAAAAGTAGCAGAAAGACCCGTCATTGAGCCAACACACGATGAAATAGAGGCTTATGAGGCGAGGGGGGAGCGAAGATACATCATTTGAACATCTACCTCCTCATAATATCCTATCTCCCTCACCTCACAATGACAACGACAATGATGTGACCCCCACAGCTCCAATTCCTAAACGATCACTCGCTGCTCTATGCGAGATTATACAGGGTCGAGGGGGAGTAAGAATGATAGCTTAGAGTGCCCAGCCCACTATAAGCCGACCAACCACATCTGCTATAGTCACCCATTCGTTGGGTGTTGATATTGAAACAAACACCACTAGCCCATTCGTGCATGCATAAACCCAACCCATCCACTCACCAACTTCTCAACAAGCCGGTGCTTCAAATTTTCACGGGGATGAACCACATACTCTATCGGCAACTCATTTGGAGTTTGCTAATATTGAACTAGGTCGACACTCGCCCCGTCACCGACTTTCTTTCCTGCATAATCGAGTCTAGAGCCTCTTGAATTCGATGTATCTTTGGCTAGGACACTCGAGTCTTTATCTGGTCCGTGAGTTCTTAGTGAACCTGTCGGAACATTCACAGTTGTACATAGCACAAGTATGCTAGTGATGATGAGTGGTAGTCCTGTCACGGCCACACCATTGCCAATTGTGTACACATGCCACGCATGCATCTATTATGAGATTCTTGTCGTGTAATCAGAATTCCTAAGTGGCTCCGGTGCTAACCAGAACTTCATGTCCAAATCTGATTTTGCAGCTTTCCAGGCGTTAATGTCACAGCAACTCAGTGACATGTATACATTTATGACAAAAGACAAAGCCAAAGCTTCTGAGCCATCTATCGAAGATCTGAAAAACCAACTACATTGAAAGTTGAGGGCTGAGTCTACCTTAACGCCTACGAAGGCATTGTTGTTAGAGATTCTCAACAACAAAGCATCTAGTTCGTCTAGCCATGAGAATCCTCTAGTCACACAAATGGGTGACCGGTTGAAAGTAATTGGTGAATCCTACCAAGCCAATGCCCAAGGTATTAAATGAAAACATGATGACAAGGATGACCCTGATCATCCTGAGCGAGAAGAGAGTAAGGGAAACCAGGAAGGCACCCATGTATGAACAACCAACCCCTACAAGTCCAAAAGAATTCGGTCAACCGTCAACTACTGTCGATCGCCCTACCATGTCACTTGAAGAAGAATCAGAATCAGGAGCTAACCTAGCTCTAACGGTATGGGAGGATCCAGAACAAATTACTAAAGTTTTTGAATCAGAAGACGAAGACCTTCTTGAACCAGTTCTTCTGAGGACATTTGATCTAAACATTGTTATTAACTTGGATTCCGCTAAAGGGGAACACACTTCTCATGAAAAAGAATCACTAAGAATAGAGTTTGCGGATGAGGGAGTAGCACCAGAAGAGTTTGAAGCTCCTTTCCATGATTTTTTTAATTTTTAATTAAATCTTTTTATACCAATTGTAATTCCCAAATGTTAAAGCAATCTAGCAATAATTCTATGAACAATGAAGAACACCAAGAACAATATGAATAAAGCTCAAACCATGGATATGAATGTTCTGTTGATTGACAGAATGAATTACAAAAGATGCACAATGATCGATTCTGTTGCAGAATCCCTAACACATCCTTTATATAGGCATGCAAACCTACGTAGATACAAACTCTAAGCGCATAGGGTGACTTTTAAGCCTTTGACTCATTTACACAAAACTTTAAGTCTTTACACTTTTGTCACTAAACTAAATTTTTCCAAAATAACTCCTGAAACTATCACAACTCTAGATCTAACAGACAGAATTTTTTTTAAAAAAAAATACACTTTCCATGATTTTACTCATTGGAGTTGGATAAGGATTATCTTGTGAGCGATTGTTGGAAGAAGCTAATGAATAGTAGAGGGAGAGGAACATGTATTTAAGTATTTAAAGGATTCACATTAGAGGGCGTGATGAGGAAAATGTAATCATTATTAAAGATCTTAGGCGGTTAAATCTATATATATATATATATATATATATATATATATATATATATATATATATATATATATATACACACACACACACACACACACACACACACACACTATTAAAAGAGTAACTATACTCATTTCTGGTGAATCCACGTGTCGTCATGTAACACCCTGGAACTAAACTACAATGCCACGTAAATAACACGTCATCCGAGACATAATACAATATTCCCTACTCTATTCCCAAGGCACAAACATAAAAACCCGATAATTTAAAACATTATTTTACATAAGAAACAGTCACGGAAGTCCCTGAATATTACACAACCTATCCGAAGTAAATACATACATCAATCCACCAAATATAACTACCTCTATAAAAGGTAGCTAACTCCTCGAACACAGAAAATGTAAACCTATTTCGGTCCAGCAGGCCTACTAGCAATCCGGTCACCTGAGATACACACAACAACACACACAGGTCAGCTGAAGCTGGTGAGAATGCAAGGGTTAGTGTACGAATATAAAGCTCAGAAAATAATTAACTCAACAATAAAACGTTCAGCGTTCTCTACTGAACAAGTATATGAGATCCCACAAGATAGCTCAATAGGTACTCAACTCGCGTGGATAGGTCCACGTACCCAAATCCCTAGACCGCACAAAGCAGTCGTCAGGAACTCAAAAGGGAATTGGGAGCGACCCAACCCCTGCCCAGCCGTACGGTTTAGTATCTCAACAGCTCAAGTGTCCCAAATCTCATATTTAAAACACAGTTCACAATAGCTCAGTAATACATGCATGATAATATCTCAATAAAAACTCGTAAGAAAGCTCAGGATATCTCATAAGAAAAGCTCGGTAAAAGATCATGCAAATATTAGTAAAATAATCGTACAAGTATCTCAACAAAAACATGCAAACTCACCTGCTCAGCTAGATAAACTAAATCTCGGTTCCCTGCCCTTTCCCTACCCTGTCAACACGAGACCCTGAAAACACAATATCACAACTCAACGTCACAATCTCAACCCATCAACTCTATACACAATTCTCAAAAACTCTCGAGACCCCAAAGACCCAAACACAAGACCCATAAAACCCGAAAACCCGACCCGAAACCCTAGCCGCATCGCGGCCGCACTGACCCTATCGCGGTCGCGGCCGCGCTGACCTCAAACTCGACCGTGCTCACATCGCGGTCCGAGCTCGGGCTCAAACCGCCTGCGATCAACTCAAGAACATCGCGGCCCGCGATCACGGGATCGCGGTCGCGCTCACGAACGAACAGTAGCAGATATGCTCTGTTTTATCACAGCCCAGGGGATTGATCCCCAATCACAATTCCACCCGATTTTAGCCACAAATATAAACTCGAATTTGCTTAGCAATATAATTAAACTCAATTCAGTTACTCATCATCAATCAACAACAATTAATTCACGAAATCGAGCTCAAACTTACTTCCAAACTACACAAAGAGATGATGGCAAATTGAGAGGCTGAAATCACAATTCTGGAGCTTCACGACCTAGTTGGCTGCTGAAATCACAATACACACACTCACACTTTTGAGCTCTGGATTTTGGAAATGATTTTGAAAGACAAAGAAGCCACAATATATACGTTTTGGGTTTAATTCGGTCCGATACCCAAAAATCCGATCCCGATACCCCAAAATACAAAGTTATATCCCCGGGTCCCAAATTAAATAATTAACCCAATGAAATAATTCCACGTACTTATCTCAAAATCGGGATGTTACAAGTCCTCCCTCCTTATGAAGATTCTGTCCTCAGAATCTAGCTCGAAGCAAAGAGGTGAGGATAGCGGCTGCGCATCTCCAACTCTGGCTCCCACGTGGCGCTGGTGCCCTTATGGTGCTTCCACTGTACCAACACTAACGCCACCTCTTTATTACGCAACCTCTTCACTTTCCGATCTGTCACTGCCTCAGGCTGCTCAACACACTGCAGTCTATTATCGACCTCAATCTCTGATAATGGCACTCTCTGATCATCACGGGCCAAGCACTTACGGAGATGGCTAACATGAAAAGCATTATGCACTCCCGACAACTCTGAAGGCAAATCCAGACGATAAGCCTGATCCCCGATCCTCTCGATAACCTCGAATGGCCCAATATAATGCGGTCCCAACTTACCTCGTCTCCGAAACCGGATAATCCCTTTCCAGGGTGAGACTTTAAGCATCACGGAGTCTCCGACCTGAAACTCTAACTCAGACATCCGGCGATCCGCATAACTCTTCTGGCGACTCTGAGTTGTCCTAATCCGCTGCTGAATCATAGCGACCTTGTCGCTAGTCTCCTGAAGAACCTCTGGCCCGCTGATAGGACGCTCCCCAACCTCTCCCCAACATACCGGAGTCAAACACTTACGCCCATAAAGAGCCTCGAATGGAGGCATGCCGATAGACGCATGGTAGCTGTTATTATACGCAAACTCAACAAGCGGCAGATGTAAATCCCAGCTTCCCCCGAAATCAATAACACAAGCTCGCATCATATCCTCCAGTGTCTGATTAGTCCGCTCTGTCTGACCCCCTGTCTGCGGGTGATAAGCTGTACTTAGCTGAACTAGAGTTCCCAACTCTCTCTGAAAGCTCTGCCAGAATCGCGACACAAATCGGCTGTCCCGGTTAGACGTAATCGATCTCGGAACCCCATGCCTCGCAACAATCTCGCTAATGTAGAGGCGCGCCAACTGATCCATCGTAATAGTCCCACGAACGGCCAAGAAGTGGGCGCTCTTTGTAAGCCGATCGACAATAACCCAGATCATATCATTCCCACGAACAGTCCGCGGGAGTCTCACTATAAAGTCCATGGAGATATCATACCACTTCCACTCTGGAATCTTTAGCGGCTGAAGTCTGCCATGTGGTTTCTGATGCTCACTCTTAACTCTCAAACATGTCATACACGCCTCCACATACTTCCCTACATCCCTCTTCATCCCTGGCCACCAATAATGAACCCGCAGGTCTCTATACATCTTCGTACTGCCCGGATGGATCGATAATCTAGACTTATGAGAATCGTCTAGAATCAACTGTCTCAAATTCCCTACTCGAGGGACCCACGCTCGACCACGAAGGGTCATCAAACCTCTATCATCTCTGCTCAACAATTCCAGCTGACCAGCTAACCGCTCTCTCTGCACATTTTCGCCCCTCAGCCCTTCCTCCTGAGATAACCGCAGACCATCAATCAAGGTGGACGTGACCTCTAATCGAGAAGCTCTGGATACAACCGTCTGCTCATAAGACCTCCTGCTCAAAGCGTCTGCCACCACGTTAGCTTTCCCCGGGTGGTACTGGATATCACAATCATAATCCTTCAGGAGCTCCATACTATGTCTCTGTCTCATGTTCAGTTCCTTCTGACTGAACAGATACTGCAAACTCTTATGATCGGTATACACTGTAAATCTCGTCCCATATAAATAATGCCGTCATATCTTCAAGGCAAAGACTATGGCGTCCAACTCTAGATCATGCACCGGCCGACTCAACTCATAGCTCCGAAGCTGTCTCGAGGCATAAGCAATCACCTTACCTCTCTGCATCAGTACACACCCCAACCCGGTGAAGGAAGCATCGCAATACACAGCAAAATCATGGGAACCCTCTGGCAACGCTAGAATCGGAGCCCTACACAACCGATTCTTCAACTCTAGAAAAGCACTCTCCTGCTCCTCGGCCCACACAAATGGCACTGACTGCCTGGTCAACATCGTCAAAGGCACTGCGATCCGTGAGAAATTCTCTATAAACCGCCGATAATACCCAGCCAAACCCAAGAAACGACGAACCTCAGATACAGATGTGGGCTGGCCCCAACTCATAATCGCCTCTACCTTCGCTGGATCCACCTTAACGCCCTCGTTCGTCACTACGTGCCATAAGAACTGCACCTCTCGAAGCCAAAACTCACACTTTGAAAACTTGGCGTATAGCCTCTCTCTCTCTGCAAAGTACTCAGGACCTCCCTCAGATGCTGGCTACGCTCCTCGCTTCTCCTCGAGTAGATCAGGATATCATCAATAAACACAATCACAAAACGGTCGAGCATCGGCCTGCAGACCCTATTCATCAGGTCCATAAACGCTGCTGGGGCATTAGTCAGCCCGAACGGCATGACTAAGAACTCATAATGACCATATCTGGTCCTAAATGCAGTCTTAGGCACATCCTCATCTCTAACTCGTAGCTGATGATACCCGGAACGCAGATCGATCTTCGAAAAGAAACTCGCCCCCTGCAACTGATCGAAAAGATCATCAATCCTCAGCAAGGGATAACGGTTCCTCACCGTTACCCTATTAAGCTCTCTACAATCAACACATACGCATCGTCCCGTCCTTCTTTTTCACGAACAACACAGGAGCTCCCCACGGAGAAGAACTGGGGCGAATGAACCCTCGATCTAACAGATCCTGTAGCTGCGACATCATCTCGCGCATCTCGGTAGGAGCTAACCGATACGGCGTACGCGCAATAGGAACGGCCCCGGGAACTAGGTCGATCCTGAACTCAACCTGCCGGTCCGGCGGCAGACCCGGCAACTCATCTGGAAACACGTCCGGGAAATCTCTAACCACTGGCACATCACTGACCTCTCTCTTCTCTTTCTTCGCATCTACCACATAAGCTAAATAGGTGGCACACCCCTTCGCCACATACCTCTGCGCCTGCGCCATCGATACAATACTCATCTCTCCCCTACGCCTCTCACCATATACCATCGCTGACTCTGACTCAGAAACAGGGATACAAATCATCTACTTAGAACAGAAGATATCCGCCTGACGCGCTGTCAGCCAATCCATGCCGACAATGGCATCGAAACTACTAATCTCCATAGGCATCAAGTCTATGGAAAACTGATGACCGTCTATCTCTAACACACAATCTCTATAGACACGGCTCACTAACACTGTACTACCATCAACACGCTCAACAATAATAGGCACACATAACTCAGATGAAGGCATAGCAAAATAATCACAGAAGGAGGCAGATACATATGAACGATCAGATCCCGAATCAAATAAAATAGAGGCACGCAGTCCATTAAGGATAAACGTACCAGACACAACATCAGGCGACTCACGCGCCTCCTCTGCAGTAGCCTGGAAGACTCTGCCACGAGCCCTCGGTGCTCCTCCTCCCCGAGGTGCCGAAGATGACCCTGACGGCCCAGCCCCACTCGAACTCGATCCTGGAAATCCTGCACTCGGGTTCGGACAATCCCGAGACATATGACCCGGCTTCCCGCATCGGAAGCAAAGAGACTCCTGGGAGGTACATGCAACAGCTGTGTGACCAAACTGGCCACATCTAAAACAACAAAGATGCTCCCGGGCACACGGCCCTGCATGGCGGTGATGGCACCGCTGGAAATCTCTCTCTACTGACGCCGAACTCTCAACTCGGCTCCCAGAATCCCGAGATCCCCTCCCAACACTCCCCTGACTCTGACTCTGCCTCTGGCCCTGACCCTGACCCTGCTGTCGCTGCCCCTGCTGCCTCTGACCACCCCGACCCTGTCCCTGACTCTGACCAACTCCCAACTGCCTATCATCCCGACCCTGATCTCGCTGAGCTCCCGAACTCTGTCCCTGCTGCTCGGAATACCCGCCCTGACGGCTCTCCCTATAGAATCTCGAAGACCCGGAACTCTGGCCCTGACCCGATGGCTCGATACGCTGTCTCTGGGGAGCCGACTGCTCCCGCTGTCTCTCCACCTCCCTCTCTCGACGGCGGGCATACTCCATCGCTGAGGCAAACGTGGGGTCACGCAGCATCCCCACGAATTCTCGAATGTCCGGTCTCAGACCCTCAATAAACATAGTGACCTTCCGGTCCTCTGTAGCTACCTGATGTGGCGCAAACTGAGCTCTATCATTAAATACATCGATATACTCCTGGACGGACCTGGATCCCTGCTGCAAATGGATAAACTCTCGCTCCAACTCTCTCCTCGTGTCCAACGGACAGTACTGCAGCTCAAACTCTGTACGGAACGCCTCCCAAGACATTAGATAGGCCTCATCAACTCCCTGAGCACTGACCACTGAACTCCACCATCTCAATGTTCCTCCCTTCAGAAGGTAGGAGGCATAACTCACTCTATCAGCTCGATCCACATGAGCTATACGAAATGCAGCCTCGACCTCTCGTAGCCAATCAAGTGCCTTCGAGGCACTCACTCCCCCAAAGAACTCTGAAGGGCGGCCCGTCATGAAATCCTTAAAGGACCCTCGCGATGGCTGGCTAGAAGAAGGACCAGCCCCGGAACTCTGCTCTCCCTCGGGCGGAGGCACCGCACCTCGGCCCCTACCCATACTCTGACCCGGAAAACGCTCATCTAATATCTGACCTATTACAGAATACAAGTCAGATCTACGAAAAGGCTCCTCATCTCTATGGTCATCCCCCTGAGGCCCGCTGCCCTGACGGTCCATAATAACCTGCACAATAAGATAATAACACAAATTAACTCTACAAGACTCTACACACTACTCGTTTATCACTTAATACTCTACTTCGGATTACAATCCAAGGATCTAGACTCTAGGGTTTAAGCTTAAGCATCCACTAGATACTTAATCTCTTAAACCTAGGCTCTGATACCAAGCTTGTAACACCCTGGAACTAAACTACAATGCCACGTAAATAACACGTCATCCGAGACATAATACAATATTCCCAACTCTATTCCCAAGGCACAAGCATAAAAACCCGATAATTTAAATCATTATTTTACATAAGAAACAGTCACGGAAGTCCCTGAATATTACACAACCTATCCGAAGTAAATACATACATCAATCCACAAAATATTACTACCTCTATAAAAGGTAGCTAACTCCTCGAACACAGAAAATGTAAACCTACTTCGGTCCAGCAGGCCTACTAGCAATCCGGTCACCTGAGATACACACAACAACACACACAGGTCAGCTGAAGCTGGTGAGAATGCAAGGGTTAGTGTACGATTATAAAGCTCAGAAAATAATTAACTCAACAATAAAACGTTTAGCATTCTCTACTGAACAAGTATATGAGATCCCACAAGATAGCTCAATAGGTACTCAACTCGCGTGGATAGGTCCACGTACCCAAATCCCTAGACCGCACAAAGCAGTCGTCAGGAACTCAAAAGGGAATTGGGAGCGACCCAACCCCTGCCCAGCCGTACGGTTTCGTATCTCAATAGCTCAAGTGTCCCAAATCTCATATTTAAAACACAGTTCACAATAGCTCAGTAATACATGCATGATAGTATCTCAATAAAAACTCGTAAGAAAGCTCAGGATATCTCATAAGAAAAGCTCGGTAAAAGATCATGCAAATGTTAGTAAAATAATCGTACAAGTATCTCAACAAAAACATGCAAACTCACCTGCTCATCTAGATAAACTAAGTCTCGGTTCCCTGCCCTTTCCCTACCCTGTCAACATGAGACCCTGAAAACACAATATCACAACTCAACGTCACAATCTCAACCCATCAACTCTATACAGAATTCTCAACAACCCACGAGACCCCAAAGACCCAAACACAAGACCCATAAAACCCGAAAACCCGACCCGAAACCCTAGCCGCATCGCGGCCGCACTCAGCCGATCGCGGCCGCACTGACCCTATCGTGGTCGCGGCCGCGCTGACCTTAAACTCGGTCGTGCTCACATCGCGGTCCGAGCTCGGGCTCAAACCGCCTGCGATCAACTCAAGAACATCGCGGCCCGCGATCACGGGATCGCGGCCGCGCTCACGGACGAACAGTAGCAGATATGCTCTGTTTTATCACAGCCCAGGGGATTGATCCCCAATCACAATTCCACCCGATTTTAGCCACAAATATAAACTCGAATTTGCTCAGCAATATAATTAAACTCAATTCAGTTACTCATCATCGATCAACAACAATTAATTCACGAAATCGAGCTCAAACTTACTTCCAAACTACACAAAGAGATGATGGCAAATTGAGAGGCTGAAATCACAATTCTGGAGCTTCACGACCTAGTTGGCTGCTGAAATCACAATACACACACTCACACTTTTGAGCTCTGGATTTTGGAAATGATTTTGAAAGACAAAGAAGCCACAATATATACGTTTTGGGTTTAATTCGGTCCGATACCCAAAAATCCGATCCCGATACCCCAAAATACAAATTTATATCCCCGGGTCCCAAATTAAATAATTAATCGAATGAAATAATTCCACGTACTTATCTCAAAATCGGGATGTTACACGTCACAATGAATCGACACTGGCAATTTTATATTTTAAAAAGAATAAAGATATTTAAATCAAATCTATCCGAATCTAATATAATTCGCTTTTAATTAAATTCAAATCAAATCAAACAAAATCTAATACTCTACTAATTTATTAATTAAATCTATTCAAATCTAATATAATCCACTTTTAAATTCAAATCAAATCAAATCAAACAAAATTTAATAATCTACTAACTTATTAATTATAAGATAATATAATAAAAGTTTTAAAATATATATAAGAAAATAATTACTCTTCATATATATTTAGAAATATACAAAATTAATAGGTCATAATAAATAATAATATCACCTTATATACTTTTGTTTAAAGAATAATATTTATATCTTTATCTTTTATTTATTATATTTTATATATATTAAAAATATCCGCGTAATACGCGGGTAATAAACTAGTATTATAATAAAGCAAAACAATGCATGCCACGTGTCACTTCCACATGCACAAAAATTTCATTTTCTACTTTTTTCCTAATTTACTACCTTAACTTAATTACATTAAATTTTGATTTTAATTTTTTCTCATTAATGAATTAATATTAACTTAGATATTGCAACATATTAAATTAAATTTTACCTAAAATAAATATGTATCATTATTATCCTTAATGTTCATAGTTAAATTCAAATGTAAAAATTTGGATTTAAATGTAGAAGTGTAGTAAATAAAGTAAAACTTTGTGTTAATATTTTGCTAACAAAATTTAAAACTTAACTTAGATAACAAAAGTTAAGAATTAGATGATAAAACTTCAATTGTGAATATGATAAATTTTGATTATTGATTTTCAGAGATTTCATTTTTACATGTTATCATTTTCAAAATATATATACACATTCACGTAATTGAAGATTTTTGTTTTTTACATTGATATTTCATTATTACAGTTAATAAAATTTAAAAGAAATATTCTTTTGCAAACACATATTATCTTTTTTTAATCTATATATTATAATAAAGTAAAACAATTCATGTCACATGTCGCTTCCACAATGCACGAAAAAATATGTATCATTATTATCCTTAATGAGCATAGTTAAATTTCAAATGTAAAAATTTGGATTTAAATGTAGAAGTGTAGTAAATAAAGTAAAACTTTGTGTTAATTATTTTGCTAACAAAATTTAAAATTTAACTTAGATAACAAAAGTTAAGAATTGGATGATAAAACTTCAATTGTTAATATGATAAATTTTGATTATTGATTTTCAGATATTTCATTTGTATATTTCATCATTTTAAAAATATATATACACATTCACGTAAGAAGCTTTTTGTTTCTTACATTGATATGTCATAATTACAGTTAATAAAAATTAAAAGAAACATTCTTTTGCAAGCACATATTATCTGTTTTTTAATGATATAATATAATAATATTTTTTATGTAATATCAATCAACTAAGTATTTTTTTATCTTTACTTCAACAAGCTTTCAATTTTTTATTTTAATTATACATAAATTTTATGATAATTTATTAAAATATAAAAAATTTTGTATTTTCTAAACCAACCCATGTAATACATGTGTCTCAAACCTATCTATCTATTCTATTATAAGAGTAAATAGATCTCACTTGACACCTAACTAGAATGTCAATTGGAATAACGTGGATATGATACGTGTATAATCTACAAATTCTATATAAAAATATAATATCATTAATTAAATTAATTTAGAAAAAAAAATCCCAATATTATATGGGATTTCTATTTTTAGTTTGTGTATTTCCTTATGTTCTGTTTGTTTCTCAAAATATTGAAGGAATCTGTTGAATTGGAATGAAAATTTCATTCCTTTGTATGTTCGGTTTGCTAAAGGAAAAGGAAAGAGAATTCCATTTGACATAAAATTTTTCCTACTCCACTGGAATCTATTTTCTCATCTAATAGACAAAGAATTGAGATTTTATCCTCATAATAGATTTTTCGGTCAATGTTACCTACCATACCGACCCTACATCACCCACCCACCGACCCTACCCTACCCTGCTAAACCATACCCACCCACCCACCCCATGCTACCCCACCACACCCTACCCGATCCTAACCTCACTTACCATACCCCACCCAACTTCACCCCACCCTACCCCCACGTCCCACCCAGCTCATCTCACCCTACCCTACCCTACCCACCCATCCTACTCCATCCCACCCCAAACCCACACACCCTACCCTATCCTATCTAACCATACCTCATCCCATCCTACTCCGCACCACCTACCTACCTCACCTCAATCCTATCCTATCCTCACCTACCATATCCCAACCTACCCACCCCATACCTACTCTACCCCATCCTACCCCCACCCACCCCATCCCATCTTACTATATCCCACTACCGTACACTACCCGACCTAACCATGCACACCTTACCCTATCCCACCCACCCAACCTACATAATCATACTCCATCCAATCTTACCCCACCTACTGTAGCCACCTATCTTATCCCACTTTGCAAACTAAATAGACAAATAACAAGGAATGACGTTTAATTTCATTCTATTCCATTCATGTCAACCAAACAGCATGGAATGAAATTTAATTTCATTTCATTCCTTTCAGCTTTCCATTCCTTCTCAGTACATTCTGCGAACCAAACGCCCATTAGTTTCTTATCCAGACTTCTTAGCTTCTATAATTTTTTTTCTTTTTTTGTTATATATATATATATATATATATATATATATATATATATATATATATATATATATATATATATATATATATATATCTGTGTGTGTGTGTATTTTACCTTTAGTTACCTACATTATATATTTTCAGTAATCTCTTTTACTTGATATAATATTGCTATTTTATTTGTCGTCTCTGTAATAATTTTTCAATTTTATGTAGAGTTTTAAAAAACAAGTTATTTAACTATTCCATGTAGTACACGGGTAATATACTAGTATTTAGACTAAGGTAAATAGGATTGATGATGTTTGAACTTAAGGGAGCATTTAGCAGAGGAAATCAAAAAGAATAAAATGAAGACAAATTATTAGCTATGATACTTAAATCACTTATATAATTGTTTTCATGGATTCTTAAGTTGAATCAATACATAGCAAAAAATTAATCCTCTATCTTCGGTAGGGAATTAAGTAAGTAAACAAGTTAACAATAAGGAAATAGGATCACAATAATTATATGGTTATGGTGTTATTAAATTCTATAGTCTAATAATCATTAATTTTAACTTAAGGTCATTTCCCTTCGATTCCCACCATCAAAGGCCCCCTTAGATCATAATGGAATCTTCTAGATTGGAAAAATGTTACTTTTGATTCAAAAATCTCTCTTGGGGAATGCCCTATGAATAAGAAGTTTATATGGGAATCTTGGGTATCAAGAAAGGTAAACATTTGTACTTGGAGGGCAGGGCCGGCCCCAGGGGCGGACCCATAGTGTTGGGGTAGGGGTCAAACGACCCCGATAAATTTTGTATTTTACGTATTATATATATAATTGAAAAATTTTCGACCCCTATGATTTTTGAAGTTCGACCCCAATATCCTTGTTAGTTTTTATAAATTTTAAAACGTTTTGTTACAAAATCTAAGAAAATATAGTCAAACCTAATAGTTAATAAATAACTTTTATAAATTTTTTTTAGTTCGACATCGATATACTTGTTAGTTTTAATTGATCATAAAATTCTTTTGTATTTTTATTGTTACTTGTTTGTAGCTATGTTCTTTATTGTTTTAGTTTTTTTAGATATTTTGATTATTGTTTGTTTAAGACTTTAAGTGTTTAAGATTTAATACCAAGTAACATTTGTTCAAATTTTTATTTCATTAGACAATATGAATTGATTTTTGAAAAGGAAATTACCAAGCTTATAATATTTCTCCATAAATTTCACAAGTATTTGTACACTTCAATTGATGATGAATGATTAAATGACTGTTGATTTGCACCATATATAGATAGAGATTAATTTGTCAATGTTTAGGATGATGATGTAATAATTAATGACGTTGTACCATTTATATATTCATTTTATTATTTAATCAATATGAACCGACCCGAACTTTTGAAGTCTGAAAAATTTTATACAACCACAAACTCTCGTACTGTCGTAGCGGGAAAATTTCGACCCCTATAAAAAAAATTTCTGGATCCGCCACTGGCCGGCCCTGAGACGCCCAAAAGGGGCGACTATCTAAGGTACAAAATTTCATAGGGATCCTAATTTCATAATTTCTCTACGTAAATAAAGTACAATTTATTTTTTAACTTATGAATGGAGATAAACAAAACATATGTTCGTACACACAAGTGTTTGTATGTATATTTATGTATGTGTATTTGTAGAGCTCTCTTATACGTTTTCGTCCAGGACCCCAAAAATCAAGGGAACGATCTTGTTGGAGGCAATCCTTAATAGTCTTCTAGTATATTATAATTTAGCTCAACAAGGTGTATCTTCGGGAAGCGATGCATGTGCTATATGCTAGATAAAGTAAAGCATGGTGGCATAAATTTGGTTAACGATCGACGATGTGATATCATGGAGGGCGTCTTAGAAAATGTAGAAGGATGTGGCAAAGATGTTCATGGTGTTGGCTATGTTCTTATTTGAGTCACATGAAGAGAAACCATATAACCTTCTTTGTCAGGGAAAATAAATAGTAGATTCAAAATGAAGATCATTCATATGTAGGAGGATTTCATGGATAATTGGACGTCAAACCTAAGAGCATAAAGAGATGCATAAAAGTTTATAAATCAGTTAACGAAAACTAGTCATTTTTCAATTTCAGTTTTCAAGTTATAGTTTTTAGAAAATAAAACAAGTGAAATTTTATGAAGAGTGAAAACTTGTTTAGATGATAAATTTTAGTTTTAAGAAAAATAATATGGTAATTATAACATAAGAAAAATAGGAGAAGTTATAGAAAACTAAGAGAGAGAAAGAGAATATTATAAAGAAATATAGGGTAAATAATAGAAATGTAAAAGCGAGAATATGAAAAGTGGTATTTTAAAAAGTGAAATGAAATTTTATAAAATTGTTGTTAAGTAGACAAATTTTCATTTATTTTATAGTTTTTGTTTATGTCTCTCCCTGAGCTTTTGTAACCTCAAATTGTTATAATTTTATTTGTAATATTATAATACATTTGTTACCTCAATTTTTTATTTCTATAACCTTCCTTTACGTATAGGCATAGTGACTTGTCAAGTTTTAAAATAAATAATAACTATTTTTAGATATAAATATATTTTAAACAAAGTTTTAATTTTTATGATGCATTTGTATTTTATTTTATAACAAATGGCATGTAGCCTAACGATACCAATGTGTTAACTTAACTTTTAGATCAGTTGTTCGAGACTCGTGTTGAACAAACTGTGTAGATTTAAAGGGTATGTGACTATGTGTTCTTTTATTTAAATAAATGTATTTATATTTTAGGTCATGCATAGTAGCTCAACTTTGAAACGGGTTTTTAGATGTCATGTTTAGACGTAGTTCTTCCTTCAGGCTTCTTTACAGGAATGAATCTTTTTTTCTCTCGATTGGCAATGCTGAAATTCAATAAGAAAAGGTCGGTGTGCATCACAGGGGGATGACCCCTATGAGGCACCTCCGACGCTCAAGTCAGACATAATACGGGTAGCTAATTATCGGAGGAAGATGATATAAAATGAAGGAGATAATATCGACTGCTTAAGTGTATATTTGGGCTTACCTTCCAGGAGAGACAAGAAAGGGTATTTATACCTTTTCATACCCTGCTCTCATTGGTCTCCACAAAAGGACAAGAAACATCCCATAATCTGGGTAAAGGGTTATACCCAATGTCTGTGATATAGACAAGACTAAGAACCAATTAGATTTACTGCACACCTCCGCATAAGTAGCCGTTTGTCTCATTTGTCTTATACTTAGGTCAACGCCGGCTTATGCAGAGGGGTGGCTGTTTACAGTTTGGAGTGAAGACTACCATGTATATGCATAAAATATTTGACCCACACAAACAAGCCCCTAGTCTGAAGTTCTAGAAGTCTAGAGCTTCAGACTCCGAGTAAGTGGGAAATATTTTTTGGAAGTTATTTTTGTTACCTGTTTTTATGGTAAATAAATTAAAAGATATTCTGTAAAGTTAAGTTAGGTGATTAAATGAATTTATGATTTAATACCTGGGCGTTAGGGCTAATGATGGCGCTGGGCAGCATGACTAATTCTGACGTCACTCTCATGATGAGGAGTCCAAGTGGTTGCTTAGTAGCCCTACACGTGCCGTCACCGGTTAACCTCGGCCGTTCTTCTTTTGAGCGGGGCTCTTCTCCTTAAAAGACGGACCCGTTTTTAAAGTTTATCCATCTTCTCCTTTAATACATTCTTCTCCTTCGTTCTCCCTTTAGAAATTCGCTCTTCCGTTCCCCTTCGTGCGATCACAGGTCAGTAACTCCCTCTTTTCTTTTTAGTTTTCTTCACCATCTTCGTTTTTCTACTTTTCTCCTGCTTTAGTCATCTTCTTCGAAAATGGAGGAGGTTAGGGTTAGTTTGGTGCGACCAACAGTGTCTGAGAAATACTTTCGCATTCTTCTGAACGAGATTCACATTCCCGAAAATCTCCATCCCTCCATCCCATCAAAGAGGGACAGAGTCGATAATCCGGCCCCTGGTCGCATAGTCATATATGCTAAAGCCCTAAAAATGGCTCACATGCGTTTTCCCATAAGTCCCTTTTATCTGGATGTCTTGGTTCATTATAAGATCCAACTTCCTCAATTATCTCCCCTGGGTACTGAGAAAATCCATCTATTTGAAATGGCATGCAAATCTCTAGGTAAAGAACCAAGTGTGGCTTTGTTGAGGGTTTTCTTTAAGTTAGGAATGAAAGGCGACTGGTGCATCCTTACTGCTCGCTCAAAACCTTTCCCTCAAATTCTGGTAGGAGGTAGAAACTATTTGAAGGATTGGAAGGATAAATTTATATGGGTTGATTCAGCGGTTATTAGTGAGAATAGGGATTCTCTTCTTATATGGAGGGATGAGTATGATTCAGATGTAAATGATGTTCCAGAAGAAGACGAGTATGATGTTTCTTGTAGGGATGAACTATGTCAGAAACGATTCCTCCTTCGCCCTTACCCAGAGGAGTTACTAGTGATGGCCGGGTAAAGCACTTCCTGGGAATATCATGGATACGTCCTTTTTCCTTTAGGGGATATTGGTAATTTTTGGGCGGAGTCCATTTACATGCTATTAGTCACAAAGAATCCTCTTTTCTTCAAACTATCTTCTTCTTGTTCCCACTAACAAAATTGTTTTGCAGAACTCACCATGAACGACCTACTGACTGACGACGAGATTTCTCATATTCGCTGGGAGAGGAGGAAAGTGAGAGCCACGGATACTGTGGCTGCTGTGGGGAAGACTCTGAGTCTTAGTGATTCAGACGGAGGTATGTGGAACCTTTTGAGTTTTCCCAGTATCTGCACTCCTCATAACTCTTAGATTTTTCTCTCATTTATGATTTTTCAGATAAAGATGTGAATGATCCCAATATTGCTCCTACTTCTGGGTCAAAGATAAAGAAGAAATCTTCTGAACAGGCTTCTTCTCGGAAGTCTGCCCGCTTAAGAAACCAGGCTTCTATAAGCCCTGCTGATGGAGGTGTTTCTTCCCAAGGAAAAGTAGCATGCTTCGCTGGACGTCCTCCTTGGCCCCCAACACAGAAGGGTAAACCTTCTGAAGGATCCTCTGCCTTGCCTGCCACACCTCCCTTTGGTGTTACTTATTCTCCAGGTGCGATGGCTTCCAGTACTTCTCCTGAATCAGCTGTACAGTTGAATTTTTCTAATGTGGGAGATTTAACTCAACTATTGGATCCGGAGCTGGCTGCCAAAGCAGCAGACTTATCTAATGGGTTTTCCGCCATTCTTATCGAGTTGAGCAGAAGAATTGTTCATAAGTCGGCTGAGATGGAGAAGATGCTTACTTCTCTTAAGGACCTGGAGCAATGTGAAACTCTACTGAAAGAGGAAGTTCGCCTGAAGAGTGAACTGGAGGATAAGCTAAAGGGAAAAGAAGCTGAGTTAGAACGTTTACGACTATCTCTGGATGTCAAGATAAGGAATTATAAAGATGTTTGTAAAATGAATGATCTACTGGTAAAAAAGAGTGAGGAGGATGAGGTGCAATACAAAGCTTTGGTAGAAGAGAAGAAGGAGTTAAACGATCGCAATAAAATGTTGGAAGAGGAAAGGGAGAAGCTCATAACTGAGGGGTTCAAGCATGTGTTCTTTACTAAAATTCAAAAGGCTGAATTTATGGAAGCCCTTAGGGCTATTCAGAGGGCTGCCCTCCGTCTGGGTCGTCACCAGGGTATTCTCTCTACTCAGAGTAAGCATCTCCCTGAATCGGACGTCTCTGATGTGGATGGGTATTGTGAAGGAGCTAAGGAGGAACTAGAGACTTCTTTGGCTTCTGCCAAGAATATTAAGTTTGAATACCTGACCTTCGTTTCTGCTGATCCAGCGAGGCCCTTGGCGGACATCCTTGAGTCATCTGAGGAGAACCTCCCCCCCAACTTGATTTGGTTGTTCTATCTGATGTATTTTTCATATTCTGTTGCAAGACTATCTGTTGTTTTTATGTTTTGTTGACTAAGTTTGTGGCTTCAATACTATGTTCTTCTTTGTTTTGGATATTGTCGGTACTCGTTGTGCTCCTTTTGTATGATCACTTCCAGATTTAATAGTGCCTTTAACCAATTAGGTTGGCTTTCATTGTGAGTGTTGTTTGAAATACGTTACTCTTAAAATGGTTTGACATGTCATATTGTGGAGTTAGAAGAAGCCTGATGGCCATTCCCTCACTTTTTTTATCAAAAGAAAAGGTGCAAGTTTCCTTGCTGGGAAAAAGCACTAAGCCTGTGGGGAAGTTCTTTGTGTCTTCCATATTAAGGGACATTTGCTCCCCGTCGGGATGAAATGCTAATAAAACAAGTCTTTGGAGCTGAAATGATTTAGATGGCAAAATCAAAGTTTATTAATGCGTGTTTTGCTAGAAGGAAGAGTGCATTCAAAACACAAGGCGTTCAAAAGACGAGCAATTAATCAACCAATCTTTCATTAGGATTCATATGTGGAAAAGATGGTGTAGGTCCCAAAAGATATCCCAAGTATATAGCCTTAAGCTGTAGAGGGGGGGTGAATACAACTATTTAAAAACTACACACAATTTTCTCTATGTTTGTATGTATTATCAACAAATGTTAATTACAAACGAGCTTGAATGCGGAAAGGTTCAAGCTGAGATGACAGATACAGCAGTATGTTTAACTAGTCTAAGACTGACTTAAACTAATTACAATGAATACACTCACTAAGAAATCACTCACTGTGTTTACAAGACTCTGAGGAACAGCTTGAACAAGAACAGCTTAGACACTGAGCACTGTTTTATTCAAGCAGACTTGCATGCATGAAAGACACACTTTGAATGCACGTTCACTCTTGGTTTCAGCACTTAGCTTTTTGGCTTGATCTTTCAATCCTTGGAAGTTTCTTTTTATACTCACTCAGAGGATCTAAGTGAAGCTTCTTCATTGGACGGAATGAAAAAGGAGAAGTCTTGTTGAAAAGACAACATAAACTTTTCTGCACCTTTCTGAAAAGTAGACTTGTCTTCATGTGGGCAGAACTTTTGTCTTTTCACTTTGTCTACTGTTGCATTGCCTTTAACTAAATAAGGAATGTCAACTTTGTGTTTTTCTTCCTTGTAAAGGCCTATTTTGATATAAGAAAAAGGTCTGTCACCCTTTTTCAAATAACATTTTGTCTTCATGTAGCAGAACAGCTTGGGCAGGCTGAGCAGTTCTGATTTCCACTTTGTCTTCGACTTTGTAGACTGATCTTGCAGTCAGAAACAGTACATGAGGACTTGGAAACACATTCCATAAAGTGTTTAGCCTGTTCACAAAGAACAGGTTCTGTTCACAAAGAACAGAACACTTGTAAACTGCCCAAGCTGCTCACCAGTGTAGAGCAGCGTAGACAGTTTATGTCCAGCCTGTTCAGCAGACTGAACAGCTTGAGCAAAACTGCCTTTGTTGCAACACATGCAACACATAGAACAGCTTTAGGCTGATATTGCAAATCATTTTCAGGTTTTAATAAGGCATATAACAGGCCTTAAATTCAACCTTCAAAAGCATCAACAGGTTTGATTAATAATCTCCCCCTCAGATGCAGAACAGGTTTGAATGAGGCCTTTTTGTGCCTAACAATCTCCCCCTATTTGCAATAACCAGTCTAAGCTGGCCTTATCAAAAGTCACTATATATTTTTACAGTACATTTGTTGAAATAAAATTACAACATCAACATAAAGTAAAAGATCAGTTTATATATACACTGATTTTTGATTACATTAGAACAACACATGTTCTTACAAAAGTACAACTGATGTACTGATGTATATTACAACTAATGTAAAAGAGAAAATTACAACATATGTAATTAAAGTACAACTAATGTACATTGGACTGTTTTTGTTGGGAGCAGATAATGGTAAGCCTGTCCAACTGATGGACAGCTTCCATTCTTCACCTACCCAGATGGTAGATGGACTTCATCACAATGGAGGGGGACCTTCAAACATCTTCTCAAGTTGCTCTCTAGTATCCTCAAGTTCTTGAATCTCACTTCTTATTATCATAAACTTGGGATCCTCAAGTTCACCTCTTTCATAACAGCCTCTGAGTTGATCCCAGATAGCTGCTCTCCACCTGCTTGACTGTCTGAATGAAACTGCAAGTCTGAAGGCTACAAGCTGTCTCAGATCCACCTTGTATAGATCTGATGCTCTCTGAAAGCATTTCTTCTGAGTTAAGGGATCTACAAAAAATGCCCCCAGCTCAGGCTCTTCAATGATCTTGCCATCTTCAAACTCAATTCCACTAGGCAGGCTATGATCAACTCCTTTCATCTCAATAGCATAGTCACCTTGTTCTATCAGGATGAGGAGTTGTTCCATCTCAGTGTCCTTCCTTGTCCTCTTGGCCTTTATTTTTGGTTGTGTCACATAGACACCTTCACTAACTTCCTTAGAGATCAGGCCAAGATTCTATACTCTCTCCATCAGCTTCTTTACATATGCTCTGATAGTCTTAGCAGTTTCAGACTTAGACTCACTCAGAGCAACTGCCAGCTCAATCCATTCTCTGTACCACATTTGTGCAACGTCAGTGTAGTCATATGTTTCTAGTTCTGGGCCTGCTGCACCCATTCTGGTTATTTTCAACTTCCACTGACTACCTTTTCTTGATATGGGCACAGCTTTGACAATTGCTTCCTTAGCAAGCCTTCTATCAGCAACATCTTGAAATTTTCTTCTTGCCAGGTTGTCAAAGTGAAATTGAGCTCTTGCAGAAGGCACTGAAGTTTTGGTCACTGAGACCATAGCACCTTTTTCTTTTTCTGCTTCCTTTTCTTCTGCTGATCCCTTAGCAGCTTCCAAAATTTTCTTTTGCACAACATGAGAGGACATTTTAACTTTCCTTGCCTCTTGAAGTGCAAAAGACTTAGTAGCTTTTGCAGATTCTTCTTCTTTTCTTAAAGCTTCCAGGGCTTGAAGCTGTTCTTCTCTAAACTCAAAATATTTGTGCATAGGAAGACCCATTTCTTTGGCCCTGGCTTTGTGAAATTTAAGCTCTGCTGCTTTCTGCTGTTGAGGATCAGTTGCTGCTTTTTCTTTTCCTTTAGCTGCTGTAGTGACAGCAGCTTCAGGACTTTCCTCCTCCTCTTCTTCTTCTTCTAAAATCAGATACCTCCTTCTGCTGCTTGGCCTGCCCTCAGGAACAGTTTCCTCCCCCCTTAGACTGAGCAGGGATTGGAGATTCAGCCTGAGTAGGCTGAGCAGCGTGGGAGGCACCCTCCAGTGTACCTGTTGAAGCTCCTGCTGGTTGACCAGTGAGTACTGCAGGTACTGATTTCTCCTTAGGAGAAGAAGTTTTCTCCCCCTTAGACTTAGTCTTCGAGGCAGATGACTTCTCCCCCTTTGAAGGAGATGTACCAGCATCTTCAACACCCGGTCTGCCTGAAGACACGAAGTCATCAGGCTTGCCAGCAGTTTTGGCAGCAGACCTGGGGCCAACAAGGCTATTCACTAAGAATGCCAAGTTGTCCTTCACCTCTGCAAGCTGGGTAAGACAGGTTTGAAGAGAAGAGGATTGGGTATCAGCAAGGGAGGTCAGCTTAACAATATTTTCCCTATCAGAAGCTGTGAACAACAAACTTTGAAGTTGTGCAAGATGTAGTTCTAGAGAATCTTGCACATCAGCAAGGTTTGATGACACAGAATTTGATAGGGAGCCAATGAGTGTGTTCAAGCTAGCGAGAGTATCAGGAAGTGTAGAATTGCAAGAAGTTAGGAGAGATGACAGCTGTTGAGAAATAGCTGTCATTGAGGACACAGAGTCCTGTTGTAGTGAAAGAATTGAGGATAGGGAGGTGGACACATTTTGCAGCAGTGCAGTGAGTGCTAGCAGCTGTGGAGAATTATCTGTTTGTGGAGTGGCAGGGAAGGAGTCCTTGAACAAATCAAAGAACCCCTTAAGCTGTTCAGACACAGAGTCTGAAATAAGAGAGGGTAGAGAGGTCATAGTAGTTTCTAAAGAACCAACTTTGTTGGTCAGCAGAGAAAGCTGATCCTTCAAAGGCAGGTCTTTAGGAGATGGAGGGGTATGGGTGGACTGTTTAGATTGAGTGGATGGAGAAGATGATGATGAGGCTGGTGTATGAGGATGTGATGGAGAGGGAAGAGGAACATTGGAGAGAAGCTTCATAGCCTGGGCAAAAGTAATGTGACCCAGCTTGGAGGGGTCAAAGGGTCCCTCAGCAGCGGTTATAGCTGCTTCATCAGGAGAAGGGGTTGATGTTGGGGGCCTTTCAGATGCTGCTTGTGTTGCAACACCCTCATGAAGGCCAGTAGGTGTTCCCTCTGCAGTGCCTTGGTGTAAAAGCACCTCATCATGGGGAGATGGGATATGCATTTCAACATCAGCAGTGGTGAAACCTGCTGATGGAGTTTGCATAGAAGGAGCAGCCTCACCAAAGGGATGGTATGTTCCCTGAGGTTCATCAGCTTGGGTTGTTGGTCCCTCAGCAGCTGTTTGGTGTAGAACAGCCGTATCATGGGGAGCAGAAGTTTGAGGCTGAGCTGCTGATTGGTCTATACCAGCAGTGTGGGCACCTCGTGCAGACTCAGGGTGTAAAGAAGTTTGAGTGGGGGACAGTGTGGACTCAGTATGGAGTGGAGAGGGCTCCTGTCTTTCAATAGTCTCAGCCTGTTGGGAGGCTGGAATAGTTGAGGTGGTTATCTCCTGTTGTACAACTGGTTCCTGTTGGGAGGAACCAGAGGGTCTAGGCTGACTCTTGGTGGACACAGGTTGGAGTGAAGCAGTCTCCAATTGTGTTGAACCTTCTCCCAATATAGGAGAGGCAGCAGGGGTGGCTTCTCTTACAACTGAACCCTGTTGAGAGGGAATAGAGGAGCTGATTGTTTGGGCTGGTTTCTTTTTGGCTAGGGATTTTTGTTGGTAGTGGATGGATGAAGTGGTGATTGTGGAGAGGTGATGAGAGGTGCAGACTGGACAGGTTTAGAGACTGGGTCAGAAACAGGTGGGTTGGCCTGTTCCATAGTCTCAGGTGCCACAAAGGCACCAGCCACAGAGGCTTCAGGTTCAACGAATGAACCAAGGTGAGGAGCCTGCTCCCCCTCAGCCACAGAGGCTAAGAGTGCAGACTCAGACTGAGCTGTTTTGGCCTTCTTTTGCACAGGCCCAGCTTCAGTGGTTGCCAGGGTCCTCTTTACAAGTTTGGACCTGGCTTTGGATTTTCTCTTGGAAGCAGCTTCTAGATCCACCCTCACAGCAGAGGGTCCTTCCACCAGTCCTAACAACCTCCTCATTGGTGTGGACAGAGGAGGTTCATTTGGAAGAACAGCAGTGTAGAAAACTCTATTCCCTATCACAGGGAATGCAACAGTATGAAGTAAAGGCTGAGAGTTGTACAGGTGCTCACCACAAATGTGTCTGAATATGAGACTCAGAAACCTGGGGTATCGAACAGCAGCTGGTCTTGGCTCTTGCTGCACCAGGTTCCTCAAGTTCAGAAAGATCCACTTAGCCATATCAATTGTAGTCCCATCCACCAGCTGTAGGACTATTGGTACTTCATCACGGCTCAGTTGGTCAAATGAACCAACTTTGCTGCTGAAGCTCATCATCCCAGAGGCAAACAGAAAGCTGTAGGTAGGAGACAGATCCTTCTTGTACAGCGTAGCTCCAATTTTGGGTTCTGCTACACCACAGAAGCGTAGCAAATTTCCCATTTGCTCATTTTCAGGCTGGGGCATGTCATATGAATCAGCAATGGGCAGATGAAGAACCTCCCTGAGAAGATCAACAGTAATCTCAATGGTCTGAGTCCCATTGAGAATAGTCCCCTTGATGACTTTGGTGTTGGGGTTGTAGGCACAAGTGTACCAAAACTCGTACACCATCTCCTGGTACAGGACACCAGGAGTAGCAGTCATGGCATAGTTCAACGGATGAACTGTTAAAAACTCCACCATTTGATCATAACCTTTCCCCACATAGTTTTTGGGGATTGTGAGGTTGGCAATGTAGTTTGTGGGTTTGAGGGTTAGCATTGTGGTGACTGATGAATGTTTCTGCACATCATCACCAACAAATACTGGCAAGAAGGGGTTGTTTCTATGAGCCATTTTGAGAGTACGGAAAGTAGCAGAAGCACAAGACACTTAGTCGAATTTTTTTTTTTTAGGGTTCTTAGAAGGTTTATGGTAGTAGTGAGGAAGACGAAGATGTAACAATATGAGGTATTTATAGGATTTGAATGTGAGTGGGTATGAGAGAGAAACATTTGGGCGGTTGATTTGAAAAGGTCGTTAACGGAAAACGGAACGGTTGTCCATGTCAGACCGTTTGTCAGACCACTTGAGCCCTTTTTTTAATCACTAACACACGTAACCCACATTATCCACAGTAATTAAGTTAAATAAAAACAGAAATTAAGTAACTTAATTGTGAATAAAGGTAATTAAAAAACTGTTGGTCTAAGCTGTTGGTCAAACCTGTGATGAGTCGGGTCATCACAAGCTGTTCATTCTTCAAGCTGTTCCCTCAGCCTGTTCAACCATGTAGGAACAGGTTGTGTCCAATAGCTGAGCAGGTTACAAGACAATGTCTTATAAATCAATGTGAGGGAATGAGCAGAGTGAAGAATGGACCATCAGATCAGGCTGGACGAGTAAACTGTTTTTGTTCAGCCTGTTGTATGTTCAAGCTGTTCAAGGATTTCAGAAAAATGGCTAAGTACATAATATGCAGAGCCTGTTCTGTCTAAGCTGTTCTTAGAAACTTGATCAGTATGAGACATACAAAGTCTTAGACCTTTGAGGACACTTAGTCACTTTTGTTTAACATGCCCAGCTTGCTGACAAGGTAATTAAACCTGGTTTCATCAAGAGGTTTGGTGAAAATGTCTGTAAGCTGTTCATTTGTGGAAATAAAACTTACCTCCAAATTACCTTTCTGAATGTGATCCCTGATGAAGTGATGTCTGACTTCAATATGCTTTGTTCTTGAATGAAATACTGAATTGTTGGAAATAGCTATGGCACTTATGTTATCACACAGAATAGGAATTTTCCTATACACAAGCCCATAATCTTCAAGCTGATGCTGCATCCACAGATCTGCCCACACCAGCATCCAGCAGCAGTGTACTCAGCTTCAGCAGTAGAAGTAGACACTGAGTTCTGCTTCTTGCTACACCAACTTATCAACTTACCACCAAGGAGTTGACATCCACCTGTTGTGCTTTTCCTATCTAGCCTGCAGCCTGCAAAATCAGAATCTGAATAACCTGTTAGTTCAAGGCTTGAGTCTTTGGGATACCAAAGACCTAAACCTGGTGTACCCTTCAGGTATCTGAACATTCTTTTAACAACGGCTAGATGAGATTCCTTTGGATCAGCTTGGAACCTAGCACACAGACAGGTGACAAACATAATATCAGGTCTACTAGCAGTTAAGTATAGCAAGCTCCCAATCATACCTCTGTAAGTTGTTACTGAAACAGCTTTGCCACTGGTATCAGCATCCAATTTTACATTGGTTGCCATTGGGGTTTTAATAGGAGAACTTTGATCAAATTAAACTTTTTCAAGAGATCTAAGGTATACTTTCTTTGATTTATAAAAATTCCAGTTGAGGTTTGTTTAACCTGTAATCCTAAAAAGAAAGTAAGTTCTCCCATCATACTCATTTCATATTTAGATTTTATGAGTAATGAAAAATTCTTGCATAACTGCTCATTTGTAGAACCAAATATTATATCATCCACATAGATTTGAACAAGCATAATATCAGATTTCACCTTCTTTATGAACAGTGTAGTATCCACTTTACCTCTGGAATACCCATTGCTCATAAGAAATTCAGTAAGAGTGTCATACCAGGCTCTAGGGGCTTGTTTGAGACCATAGAGTGCTTTGTCCAACTTATAGACAAAGCCTGGATATTGTTCATTTTCAAAACCTGGATGCTGCTTAACATAAACTTCTTCTTGCAGCTTCCCATTCAAAAATGCACTCTTCACATCCATTTGAAATACCTTAATGCTCTTATGAGCAGCGTAGGCTAGATACAAATGAATTGCTTCTAGTCTGGCCACAGGAGCAAACGTCTCATCATAGTCAATTCCTTCCTCCTGTCTATAACCCTGAGCAACCAGTCTTGCCTTATTTCTTATGACATGACCTTGCTCATCCATCTTATTCCTGAAAACCCATTTAGTGCCAATTATAGTTTTATCTTTAGGTGCAGGGACCAGCTTCCATACCTTGTTTCTCTCAAACTGATTGAGTTCTTCTTGCATGGCAGTGATCTAATTGGCATCTTTTAGTGCTTCATCCACTTTCTTTGGCTCCATTAGTGAAACAAAACTAGAGAACATACAGAAGTTCCCTAAGCTGTCCCACCTTGTTTGTACCCCTTTGTTGATGTCACCAATTATTTGATCATTGGAGTGACATCTGATCCACTTAGGATCATTCTTCAATGATGATTCTCCTGAGTTATCAGCAGCTTCAGCAGATCCTGTTGAACAGCTCTCAAGAATTTCAGACACACTGTTGTCTTGAGCCTGCTCACTTGTTGAACATGACTGACCACTGTTGAACATATCAGCAGAGGAACCAGGAAAATCAGCATTGATAGGTTCAGGACATGCAGTTGTATTTAGGTCAGTACACTTATTAATAGAGGGAGTATTGACATAATCATCATCATGCCCATCATGATTAACAGGTTCCACACTGGGTGTTGTGGAAGCTTTTGAGTCCTCTTCACTGTTTGAATGCATCAGATCATCAAAGTTTAATTCTCCTCAAACTGATTCAGGAACAGCTTTGGTGGAAGCATTCGTGGACTCTTCAAAGGTGACATTGATAGATTCATCTATCACCTTTCTTTTGTTGTTGTACACTCTGTAGGCTTTAGAGATAGCAAAGTAGCCAACAAACACACCTTCATCAGCTTTTGGTTCAAACTTTGCCAGTTGGTCCCTTTGATTCAAAATGAAGTAGGGACAACCAAACACATGGAAATAACTGACATTTGGTTTCCTCCCTTTGAGCAGCTCATAGGGGGTCTTGTTGAACCTTTTCACCACTAAGGATCTGTTTTGGGTGAAGCAGGCAGTGTTAACAGCTTCAGCCCAGAATGATGAAGATAAACCA
This sequence comes from Centrapalus pauciflorus, assembly GCA_020465985.1. Classification (NCBI taxonomy): domain Eukaryota; kingdom Viridiplantae; phylum Streptophyta; class Magnoliopsida; order Asterales; family Asteraceae; genus Centrapalus; species Centrapalus pauciflorus. The sequence goes on along the minus strand of JAANYP010009543.1, from coordinate 273,715 downwards.
GATGCACACAGCATGGTTCTAGCAGCTTCAATGAGAGTTTTGTTTCTCCTTTCAGCAACTCCATTTTGTTTTGGAGTTCTTACAGCTGAAAAGTTTTGAGTGATTCCTTTCTCTTCACAGAAGTCCTCAAGAGTACTGTTTCTGAATTCAGTACCATGATCACTTCTAAGCTGCATTACTTGGGCAGAGTTCAACATTTCCATCTTTTTCACAATTCCAATAATTTCTCTAGTAGCCTCTCCTTTCCTCTTCAAGAAGATAACCCATGTGTACCTGGAGAACTCATCAACCATTACTAGAGTGTATCTTCTTCCTCCTAGACTTGGGACATTAACAGGTCCAAACAAGTCCATATGGATTAAGAAGAGAGGAGTATCAATAGAGAAGTTATGTTTGGATTTAAATGATGATTTCCTCTACTTGCCTTTCTCACAAGCTGTGTAGAGTTTATTTTTAACAAAGGTCATAGAAGGGAAACCTGTCACCAACTCTTTCTTACAGAGTTTGTTGATGTTCTTGAAGTTAATGTGTGACAGCCTTTTGTGCCATAACCAGTTTAAGTCTGCATTTGTTCTTGTGAGAAAACGGGTTTCAGTTGTGGGGTCAGCAGATTGCATGTCCACAACATATACACCTTTCTTTCGTTGAGCACACAGCACAACTTTGCCTTGGGGATCCAATATGTAACCCAGGTGCTCATCAAAGTTAACCTTATAGCCAACATCACACAGTTGACTTATGCTAACAAGGTTATGTTTTAGCCCAACCACATAGGCCACTCTTTTAAACACTGCGGCACCAGCTTTAAGAGTTCCATATCCCTCAGTGGATCCCTATACATTGTCACCAAATGTGACTTTTGGCCCTTTTTCAGGCCTAAGATCACTCAGTAGGTCCTTACAACCTGTCATGTGCCCTGAGCAACCACTGTCCAAGTACCAAACCTGGGATGGTTGTTTTTCCTGCAGAGTGACAAAAAGAATATTAGATATTTTTAGGGGAACTCATCACAGAGATGAGTTCTCCTACTTCATCAACATTTGTTGATGGACTTGTGATGTCAACACTAATATTCCCTATTTGAATGGTATCAGTTTGAATACCACTCTCATTGACTGAGATGTTTCCAACACTGTTTACGATGGCAGTGAGGGAACCATCAGAGTCAGCAGGCCTCATGTCCTCAGTTTCAGGACAGTCTTTGGCCAGATGTGTCTTCATTCCCCATTTATAACACTTTCTTCTTTTAGCATTTTTGGAAGAAGACCTTTCAGAAACACATTCTGGGTTGTTTCCGTTGATTCCATCAGCAGGTTTAGCAAACTTATTACTTTTTGATGAATCAACAGCTTGAGTGGAAAGTTCAATAGCCACAGCTTTGCCTGTCTCTTCTTTCCTCTTTTTAGGAGGACAGATGTCAAAGATAGGAAGCTTAATTGGCTTTTGAACTTCCACAGGTTTAGGAAACTTATTCCTAGATCTCTCAGGCTGAGCAATGGCTTTGCTTTTGCCCTTCCTGAGATGTGATTGATGTTGCCTATCAACATAATCAATATTTCTGGTTTTTAAATACTTATTCTCATTTAAAACCAGTTTACCACTATGATTAGAAAACTTATTTGAAATCACAGCAGGTTTGCCTTCAACCTGAGACTTACTCTTGTTAAAGGCAGACTGCTTACCTTTTGAAAACTTATTTTCAAAATGTTCAGCATTAAAAGGATTAGTATGCCTTTTTACACCAGCTTTAGACCCAAAGCTGTTTTGTCAACAGGTTTGGTGTCCACAGCTGCAGTTTGGACATGCTTTCCTTTCTTTTGCTTGTGTGAATCAGCAGAACACTTAGCAAGCTTATTTGATGGAAAACTTATTTCATCAACAGCTTTTGAGCTAGGTTCACACGAGCTGTCAGTGTTTTGAGGCCTGACAAACCTGTTTGTTGAGATTAATTTACCATTCACTTTTTGAATAAAAGTGTTTGGAAGCTCACCAAGAGTGGACAAGTCTTCTTTTAAATTATTAATCTCAACAATGGAAGCTGTTGTGTCAAGATCCCCTCCAAGATAGGCTTGGATTTGTGCAGGAATCTGTTGACTTATGCAGTGGCTGACTTTTTGTGAAGATTGGCACCAAGAGTCAACTATCTTTTGAAGCTTAGCATGTTTTATATCTGTTTCTCTCTTTTCTTCCAGTAAAATGGAATTGATGTGTTTTAATTCATCAAGCTCAGCTTCCAACTTATGGAAGCTGTCCAGTTTACTGGATTTTGTTTCAATATCAGTTTTAAGCTTAGAGATTTCAGATAATAAAACAGCATGCTTCTCAACAGCAGCTTTCAGATCAACAAGCATATATTCAAACATTTTAACTTTTTCTTCAGAACTGTAATCCATAAAATTTTGTACCTTATACATCATTGTAGGGTTCCAGTTTTCCAAGCTGCTAAAAGCTTCAGCTTCAGCCAGATCCTGTTTGAAGTTGTTTGTTGATGGGACATCAGTATTCGCCATCAGACAGTTATTGTCTTCTTCATCAGATGATGAATCAGACTCCTCCCAGTCACAAGTTTCTGCCATAAGTCCCTTTTGCCAGTTGGAAACCACTGAGTTTTCCAACTTTCTCAGCTTAGCCATAGCCATAAGGTACTTAACCCTATCTCCATCATCCCTGTTTGTCTTGTGTGGTTTGGATGACTGACCAACAGCTTTTGACACACAGTCAGCTGCTATATGGCCAGTTTTGCCACATTTGAAGCACTCAGCTTTGGTCTTGTCAAATGCTTTCTTTTTGACAGCATTTGAGCTTCCCTGTAGCATGTTTCTTCCAAACCTTTTCTTGTTGAACCTTTTGACAAGAATGGCTATCATCTGCTCATCATCCAGTTCAGCACTATCTGCATTGTCTTCCTCATCAGACATTTCCTCCTTATCATCAGCCTATTGATCAGGTTGAGTGAACACATCACTCACTTGATTTACAGGTTGTCTCACACTGGCCACAAAGGCTGCACCTTTCTTAGATATTTCCAAGGCATTTCTCTTCTGTTGCCTTGATTGCTCATCATTCAGTAAGGATCCATATAAGTTAACAAGATCCATACTTCTGATGGTACATGAATATCTTAAAATTGTAGAAAAATAATTCCATTCTTCAGGCAGAACATCTAAGAACTTGTTTACCAAAGTCAAGCTGTCCTTGGTGATCCCAACAGCTTTGAGATCATTTACAAGAGCAGTAAACCTGGTGTAGGTTTCAGTGAGAGTCTCCTTTGGTTTTGCAAAGAAGAGTTCATACTATCTAACAAGATTATTAATCCTGTTGTCAAGTGTGATTGTGGGTCCATCATAGACGGTACACAAAGTATCCCACATCTCCTTTGCAGTCTTCATCTTCTCAACCTGTTTGAACACATCATCAGGTAGAGAGATGACCAGATTGTTTTTGGCCTTTGCATCAAGAGCCACCAGTCTTTTGTCTTCATCAGACCATTGAGCTTTTGCTTTCTCAAATGTTCTGATTTCAGGAGCAGCTCCTTCAACAGCAGGAGTTATTGTTGTAACAGAGGTTGGCACATAGGGTCCCTCCATTACAATCTCTGGTAGTTGCACATCAAGATTCTCTAAGTAGAGCATCATTCTGCACTTCCAACCAGAAAAGTTCTGATGATTGAACTTTGGAGGTTTGCCCATTGAGCCATTGTCATAGTATGAGGAACTTGCAGCACTGTTGTACATGGAAACTTTGGGAGAATGAGAGATCTAGAATGACACACACTCTAAACTGCTCTGATACCAGTTGTAGGTCCCAAAAGATATCCCAAGTATATAGCCTTAAGCTGTAGAGGGGGGGTGAATACAGCTATTTAAAAACTACACACAATTTTCTCTATGTTTGTATGTATTATCAACAAATGTTAATTACAAACGAGCTTGAATGCGGAAAGTTCAAGCTGAGATGACAGATACAACAGTATGTTTAACTAGTCTAAGACTGACTTAAACTAATTACAATGAATACACTCACTAAGAATCACTCACTGTGTTTACAAGACTCTGAGAACAGCTTGAACAAGAACAGCTTAGACACTGAGCACTGTTTTATTCAAGCAGACTTGCATGCATGAAAGACACACTTTGAATGCACGTTCACTCTTGGTTTCAGCACTTAGCTTTTTGGCTTGATCTTTCAATCCTTGGAAGTTTCTTTTTATACTCACTCAGAGGATCTAAGTGAAGCTTCTTCATTGGACGGAATGAAAAAGGAGAAGTCTTGTTGAAAAGACAACATAAACTTTTCTGCACCTTTCTGAAAAGCAGACTTGTCTTCATGTGGGCAGAACTTTTGTCTTTTCACTTTGTCTACTGTTGCATTGCCTTTAACTAAATAAGGAATGTCAACTTTGTGTTTTTCTTCCTTGTAAAGGCCTATTTTGATATAAGAAAAAGGTCTGTCACCCTTTTTCAAATAACCTTTTGTCTTCATGTAGCAGAACAGCTTGGGCAGGCTGAGCAGTTCTGATTTCCACTTTGTCTTCGACTTTGTAAACTGATCTTGCAGTCAGAAACAGTACATGAGGACTTGGAAACACATTCCATAAAGTGTTTAGCCTGTTCACAAAGAACGAGTTCTGTTCACAAAGAACAGAACACTTGTAAACTGCCCAAGCTGCTCACCAGTGTAGAGCAGCGTAGACAGTTTATGTCCAGCCTGTTCAGCAGACTGAACAGCTTGAGCAAAATTGCCTTTGTTGTAACACATGCAACACATAGAACATCTTTAGGCTGATATTGCAAATCATTTTCAGGTTTTAATAAGGCATATAACAGGCCTTAAATTCAACCTTCAAAAGCATCAACAGGTTTGATTAATAATCTCCCCCTCAGATGCAGAACAGGTTTGACTGAGGCCTTTTTGTGCCTAACAGATGGTTAATTACAATAGTTGGTTACATGAGATTACATGTAAAATCGCTGTAAATTGCTAACATGCCAAGTGCGGGAAATGAGGAACCCCCCAAAGTTTCCAGCTGATTAGGATCCAATATTGCACACCTTGCTGACTCAATATGGACCCTCCTAGTTGGGTCCCAACTTTCCTTGATTTTCCACTCGACTGGATTCATTTTTTCTAAGGACCAGTCACCCACTTGGAAGGAAGTGGCTTTGACCTTCTTGTCATAGTACCTCCGCATAGCTTGCTTATGGTAGGCCTCCCTTATGGCTGCGATTTCCCTCTTTTCCTCCAGTAGGGTCAAGTTTACTAGTCTTTCTGATAGATTATCCTCCGGCTCATAGTTGCTCTGCCTGTATGTAGGTACGCTGACCTCAATGGGCAACATGGCCTCTGCCCCATAAACCAAGCTGAATGGCGTCTCCCCATGGCTGCTTTTTTGTTATTCTGCTTCCCCATAGCACATTGGGAAGTTCTTCTACCCGTCCATTGGAAGCCCCTTCCAACCTTTTCTTGATCCCCTTTACTATTTCTTTGTTTGTTACCTCCACCTGACCATTTGCCTGTGGATGTGCTACGGACTTGAAGCTATGCTTGATGTGCATCTCTTCACACCAAGATTTGAAAGGATTCTCCGCAAATTGCTTCCCATTATCGCTTACAATCGAATGAGGCAAGCCAAAGCGACAAACTATGTTGTTCCATACAAAATTCAGCACGTGCCTTCCGGTGATGGTAAAAAGTGGCTTGGCTTCCACCCATTTGGATAAGTAATCAATTGCTACTAGAAGGAACTTTACCCTTCCAGGTGCTTCTGGGAAAGGCCCAACTATATCGATACCCCACTTCTAAAAAGGCCAGCACCCTCCCATTGGAATCATCGCGTGCTTAGGCTGACGAGGGATTCTAGCATGAATCTGGCAGGAGTGACAAGCTTGTAGTTCTTTCTCAGCATCACGATATATACTAGGCCAAAAATATCCTAGCCTCATGAATTTAGTGACTACCTTTCTAACTCCTGAATGCATTCCACACGATCCCATATGTACCTCCTGAAGTACGTTAGAAGCTTGTCTCGGTCCTACACATCTTAACCAAGGCATCAAGTAAACCCTTCTGTATAGCACCCCTTCCTTTTCCACATAGAGGGGGGCTTTTCGCTATATTTTTATAGACTCTTCCTTATCTGTAGGGAGCCTGTTATATCTTAAGTAAGCCAATAGGGGCGTCATCCAATTGTCTCCTTCCTCTTCCACCAGACCTATCATAATGGTTACTGTGGAAGGCTCCTTCAGTACTTCGACAAGTACCTCCTTAGTTAGATTAGAGAAAGCTATTGAAGCCAACTTGCTTAGAACGTCTGCCTTCTTATTCCTACCTCTTGGTATCTGATGAATCTCCCATCGTAGAAATTTCTTCAAACTATCTTGTACTATGCGTAAGTAATTCTTCATGGACTCATCTCTGGCCTCAAATGTACCTTCCACTTGGTTTGCCACTAATTGGGAGTCCACCTTAATCACCAGGCTGGTTAGCCCCATTTCGTTAGCTATCCGTAGTCCAGCTAACAACGCCTCATACTCTGCTTCGTTATTTGAGGTCATAAATTCGAACCTTAGAGCGTAAGTGTATTCTTTGCCTTCAGGTTTAATTAGCAAAAGCCCTGCTCCTGCCCCCTCCGAACTGGAAGCACCATCTGTATAGAGAGTCCAACTCTGGTTATCTTCTTCTTGACCTTTTCTTTCTGGACAGAGGGTGTTGCCGTTCGGGATATTTTCTTCGTAGTCAGGCAATTCTGCTAGAAAGTCAGCTAATACTTGACCTTTTACCGCTATCCTCGGTTCGAAGACAATTTCATAACCTCCTAATTTAATGGCCCATTTGGCTAATCTTCCTGACTTTTCGGGTTTTGCTAGTACCTGCTTCAAAGGATGGTCAGTCATAACCTTGATGATATGAGCCTGGAAGTACCTTCGTAATTTTCGAGCAGAGTGTACCAAAGCCAACGCTAGCTTTACCAAAGGGGGATATCTTTCTTCAGCTCCCTGTAAGGTTTTGCTAATAAAGTAAATTGGTACATGTTTTCCCTTCCGAACAGCAAGCAGCACAGAGCTGATGGATTGGTTTGAGGCAGCAAGATATACCACCAGATCTTCTCCAGGCACAGGGGCCGTGAGGGTTGGAAGGTCTTTTACATATCTCTTGACTTCTGCGAATGCTTCCTCTGCCTCAACTGTCCATCTGTATTGACTTTTTTCTAAACATCCTTTCAAGGTTTTAAAGAAAGGGATAGACCTTTCAGCTGCTCTAGAGAAGAAACGACTCAGAGCCACCAGTTTTCCATTGAGGCTTTTAACTTCTTTGATTGTGGAATGATATCTTTGATTTTTGCACAATCTACTTCGATTACTTCCGGCGTAATAATGTGGCCTAGGAAATGACCTCTCTCCATTCCAAAAGAGCATTTTTTAGGATTGAGCTTCATATTGATTCTTTGAAGGGTTGCAAAAGTTTCCTCTACATCCTTCAAGAGTTCTTCCTCCGTTCTGCTTTTTATGACCATGTCATCCACATAGGCCTCCAGGTTCCTTCCTATCTGTCCTCCGAATAACTTATCTACCAACCTCTAATACGTGGCCCCGACATTTTTGAGACCGAAGGGCATTTTCTGGTAACAAAAGACTCCTCCATTGGTATGGAACGCTGTATTCTCTTCATCAACTTTAGCCATCAAGATTTGATGGTATCCCTTATAGGCGTCTAGAAAACACTTCCATCGGAACCCGAACAGAGACTCAATCTTCCAATCAATTTCATGCAGAGGGTAACAATATTTTGGAGTAACCTTATTTAAATCAGTAAAATCTACACACATCCGCTAGGTTCCATCCCCTTTTTTAACCATAACCGGGTTAGCTACCCCTGAAGGGTATCTAACTTCGCGGAGTATGCCTGCCTTGACCAGCTTGCTCACCTCTTCATCAACAGCTTGATTGCGTTCTGGGGCTAAAGTCCTTTTTTCTGTCTGATTGGCTCCACGGTTGGGGGTATTCGGATGTGGTGCATAGTGTTGTATGGTGCTTCTCCCGGGAGAGAAACTTCTTTGGGAATGTCTGTCATATCTGAGGGCGACCATGCAAATACTTCTACACTCTTCTTGAGTAACTCAACCAATTGATTTCTTCCCTGGGGTGACATATTCATGCCTACTCTGACTGACTGCTCAGGGTATCTATTATTAATGATGACCTATTCTCCCTCATCTGGAGGTTGCCTGCTTTCCTCTTTCTTTTCTTTAAGAGGCTCAACCTTTCTGTGTTCCTTCTTCTTCACTTGCTTGACACTTTTACAATCCATAACTGACAATTTCTCAGAACTCAGGGTAGCCAACCCTTGAGATGTGGGGAATTGTTCCATGGCATGAGGAGTAGAAATAATCATTTCCAGCTTACTCATTGTTGTCCTTCCCAGAATGATATTGAAAGGGGATGGTGACCGAATTACCAGGAATTCTAGGGTTTCCTTCTTCTACCTTGGAAATTTTCCAATCCATACAGGTAGGGTGATTCGCCCATCCGGCCACCTTGTTTCTCCAGAAAATCCTACCAGGGGGGTAGTGGAGGGTTGCAACAAGCGTTTTTCGGCTTCTAATAGCTTGTCAAAGCAGTGACCATACATCACTTCAAAGGCACTACTGGTATTACAGTACAACTTTCGAACGAGATCTTCTTCTATCTGTATACTGATCAACACAGGGTCAATAGAAAAAAGTGATTCGGAAGGATGTGAACTAACCTCCGAGAAAGTGACCGTTTGCCTTTTCGAGTCTTCCCCTCTCCTTATCATCTGAATCTCATGGGTAGCCTGTGAAGACCTTCCCTTACGGGGCAGTCCTCAGAGTCTAGGTCCCACATTATGCAACACGATATCAATCATAACTAAGATAGAGTAATTTAAGTTGCGGAATTTCAGATTACAAGTACAAACATTAGGATAAGTTTAATACAATTTTAGTTCAGATTACAATTTTTAAATTAAACTTATAAAGGGCACAAGACTATTCTAATTCATGTCATCATACATTCAAATCAAATCTACCCAGACCACCACAATTATCTTCTGCCAATCAGTACCGAAGGGTTTGTTGAGTAGTGGTCTATAGAAAACTTCAATCTTGATCTTGTAAGACCTAAGAACTAGGTCCTGCAGGTGACTTTCCTTTATCTTTTCCTGTAAAAAGGTCAAATAGCAACTGTAAGCAAAGCTTAGTGAGAATATAGATTTTCAGATTCACATGCATTAATCAGGCGGATCATGGGTCAAAGCGTGATATGTCTGGACTGCCGCTACAGCCACTCATGATTGAGACATAGAATTCATAGAATTGGATGATGTTCAGCCCACGCTCACGCTTTTAGTGGAAGCTATCCACTTATGCTGGGCTAGCTACCAGTGGTCTTCATGGGGGAACATCGGAGGGTCTATACCAAGTTCAATAGAACTGGTGAAGTAGCATGGTCTAGAACAATAGACCGACAAGGCTGATCATACTATGCTGAATCAATATGTCGAAGATGCGAGTAATAATGAAAGCATAAGTCATCAAGGTCATGATAGCAATAAGCTCATATCAATATCTGAACGAAATTATAAATACAATGTCATGCGAAGTGATAAGTCAAATAGCTATCATGATCCACAGGGCATCACCGAACCATGGTGTGCACAGGTCACAATCCAGCTGAGCATTCATGAATGTCAAATAATCTATCATCAACAATATATCTCAATCGGAAGTCTAGCATGCAAAAACTGAATAATATCTATAACTCACAGTTTTCTGCAGTCTTTATCAAGCAGATTTGTAATCCACCACCTGAGTTATCCCAGGATTTATCTTTAATCTTTCTGAACTCTGGCTTTGCCTTTTCAATCTTTAATTATTTGTTCAGATTTATCTAAACCTGTCCAGAATAATATTACATCATTGTCAATTTCATAATCTTTTAGCTTTAAAGTCTTTATATTCTTATTTTCATCTGATTCTGATAACTGATAATTCTTTGTTCTTTCATCTTGGATTCATGATTCTTGTGTTTAAAGAATATCAAAATTTATATATACAAATTCGGACCAACCCCCATCCGGATTCGGATCTAAGGATCATCCGAATTAGGATCAGATCCGAAATGTACAAAAACTAGAGAACTCGCCGAGTAAACTCGGTGAACTCGCCGAGTTCACATCCGAACTTCGGACAGAGAACCGGATTTCGGACCCAACCGAATTGTGTTGACTCATTCGATTTCGGGTCCATTCGAATTAGGTTCTATATTTATTTCGGACCAAGACTTATTTCGGGTCTCATCCGAATTCGGGTCCCAACCGAATTCGGATCCGTTACTTATGAATTTTTGAAGAAATGTTCAAGTTGTTCTTGGGAACTCGCCGAGTTCCCCTATGAACTCGCCGAGTTCACTTGCAGATATGCAAGTCGCAACTTACGGGTTTTATCAAAAATTCATCAATCAACAATTATACTAACATGCAATTAAATCCAACGTTATATTATCAATTTTGGGGTGTTTCTACACTATTTTCCCTATCTCTAACACATTAAATCGTCCAGATTTGTCCAAAATATTGAAATTTTCTCAAGACCACAAAAGTTTATAAAAACTCAGATTTTTGATCTTTTTGGACGATTTAAGCTACGATTTCTGTTTCTAAATCATTTATGGGTTTCATTACATGATTTCTAACCAACATTTCAAACACATAACATAATTTTTACAGATTTATAAATTCGAATTTGTACATTTTAAACTCTTAAAATACAAAATTAAAACTTAGAATTAATTGTATTACCTTAATATTCTTCTGATTCTTGATAATCCCAGTTAATCTCACGAATTCCTCTTCTAATCCTTGATTTCCAGCAGGTTTTTTTTTTAGAGATTTTAGAGAGAGATTGAGAGAATTTGAGTGTTGTAAGATGATGAAGATGAAGAAATAAAGACTTATGGTCTTTTATTTCTAAACTTTCGAATATTGACACATTTGGTCCCTCCACATCTGATTTTTACTCAAATACAGATTTATCTTCATTTTGTCATCACTAACTTATTTTATCTTAATTAAATATTTTCATTACTTAATTAAAATTACAATACAAATAATGTTAAAAATTACATTATTGAATCAAAACATAAATTAAAGTTAAGTCAAAAGCTAGGTTGTTACATAGCCTAAGGAGCAGCTTCCTGCGGTTTCCCCTCCTTCTGCCAAAGCGGTTTTTTGACCCCCGATCCTTCAGCTTTCTTTTTAGGCTGTCTAAGATTCTTCACCAGGTGTGCTAATTTTCCTGTCGTTACTGCTTCCTCAACCTGCTTCCGTAGTTCTGTACAATAATTGGTGTCATGACCATAATCTTTATGGAAATCACAATACCTGCCCTTGTCTTTGTTTTTTGGGTTTCCCATCATCCTGGGAGGAGGGCGGAAGGATGTACTTATCTACTCTGTGGCCAGTATTTCTTGAGGAGTTTTTGACAAAGTAGACAAAAATCCATGAGAAGGTGATCGGGGTGAGGGACTATAACCACCTGACTGTCTTCGGGAATAAGGAGCAAACCTATTAGGAGGTCTGTTGCGAGATTGTTTGTCGAAGGTAGGACTACAAGCTCTTCTTTCTCCTCCCTTTCCTTGTTCACCAGAGCTTCCTTTCTTCTGCCCTTGTGTACCATAAACGGTTGTTTCCTTAGACCTTATGAATGAATATACCTTATCCAGAAGAGCTTGGTAAGACTCCGGCAAATCTGCTGAAAGGATTTCCACCAACTGTCTGGTTCGTAGGCCGTGAATAAAACCAGAATTATCGGTGTCTTCATTGAGAGCTCTGATATGCTAGCTTTCTATGTTGTATCGCTCCGAAAAAGATCTTACAGTCTCTCCCTCTGCCTGTTTGATGTTATACTTCTTCTGTTGCATGAAATTAGTTTTGAACTTCACTTAGAGCTCCTCAAAGGTATTAATGGAAGAAGGTGGCAGGCTTTCAAACCATAACCTTGTCGTTCCCTTTAAAGTCATGGGGAACATATGACAAGATACGGGCATAGACCACTTTGATATCTTCATTATGCCTGCAAAGAGACGTAAGTGGTCATCTGGGTCCCCCAAACCTTCATATACTCCTATATTTGTGGGAAGCTTTAACCCTTCAGGAAGAGGAAAGTCTTCGATCCATTTTACAAATGGCGACGCCTCTATCATAGTACTAGCATGTCCTCCCTGCTGCGCCATGGCCTACTGTGCCATGCTTTCGCCTGGTGCCCTTGCCATCCAAGACATCTCACCGTCCATAGACGCCTGATGCATGGCTTGGATAAAAGGGTTTGGGATCCATCCCTGATGCATTCCAGGGTATTGCCCCCAAGCCTGCGGGTGGTGCATTGGTGGGGGAGTAATATATGGGTTAGCAAATCTCCAATATTCTCCATAGTTTACTCCCAGAAGTCCCCTAGTTCCTGTGCTAAAAGATGATTGTATACCCTCCCCTATTGACTGAATGCCTCCTCCGACTGCCTGTTAAAAGTTTGTTATGGGAGGGGGGGAAGATCTCCTTTCCCGCTCTTCTAAAGGAATGGTATTAACCACTGTAGACATAGTACCCACATGGAGATGACTTACCGAAACCCTTCTTCCTTTCTGTAGCTTCTCTAACCGCCTCAGGGTGACGCTGGGGAGTCCATCTGAGACCGCTTCTCCCTCCGCATAGGGATATAAGCATGCTCGTACCCCAACTAGCGTGTTTCTTCTTTCCGCTTCACGAATCATCATGGCTTGCAGCTATTCATAGTGTTGTTGAATGAATTAGGGGTCTAAGGAAGGGTTAATAGGGTTATCGACGGAGTTTTCCTCAATGACCAGGTTTCGTAACGGGTTTACCAGTGTTAATATGGGAGCGATGGGATCATGAGTGGTGGATGGTATCGTTATGGGAGAGCTTGTCAGGGGTGAATGCATCTTTTTCTTACACGTTCACTTAACTTCCTGCTCAGAGCTGGGTTCGAAAGTTTTCTTCGTCTATTAACAAAGAGAAAAATGGATTTATAACGCAAGAACCGGTGTAAATCCAGCCGGTCCCACGGATGGCGCCATTTGTTTAGACGTAGTTCTTCCTTCAAGCTTCTTTACAGGAATGAATTTTTTTTCTCTCGATTGGCAATGCTGAAATACAACAAGAAAAGGTCAGTGTGCAACACAGGGGGTGACCCCTGTGAGGCACCTCCGACGCTCAAGTCAGACATAGTATGGGTAGCTAATTCTCAAAGGAAGATGATATAAAATGAAGGAGATAATATCGACTACTTAAGTGTATATTTGGGCTTACCTTCCAGGAGAGACGAGAAAGGGTATTTATACCTTTTTATACCCTGCTCTCATTGGTCTCCACAAAAGGACAAGAAACATCCCATAATCTGGGTAAAGGGTTATACCCAAAGTCTGTGATATAGACAAGACTAAGAACCAATTAGATTTACTGCACACCTCCGCATAAGTAACTGTTTGTCTCATTTGTCTTATACCTAGGTCAACGCCGGCTTATACAGAAGGGTGGATGTTTACTGTTTGGAGTGAAGACTACCATGTATATGCATAAAATATTTGACACAAACATGTCACATCATAAATATTATTACACATCATCAATTTATTAACATTTTTTTATTATAAACTTTTGATTTTTAGTATTTAATCAATATAAAAAACAAAAAAAATTCATAGTCAACACAATCTAACAAATAAAAGCAATTTAATTAGTTTATTAAAAGTTAAACAAATAATAGAAAGCTCAAAAGCTGACAAAAAAGATACAAATGTAAACCGTTCAAGTTTATAAACGGGTTTATTTTATAAACTTAAACTTTTTGTGAAATTTGACTGACCGATTATAATTGGTAAACCATGTTTTTAAAAACTGGAAAATAAGATTTTAATAGTCAAATTTCACTAAATGAAAAATGAGAAAATTAACTTGAAGATTTTTCTAATAAAAATAACATTAATAAATGAAAATTCAAAACCGTAAAAATATTTTGGTTTTTTTCATAATAAACACGTGATAAACTGAGACTCTTATAACTCATTTAACCCAAACCGAGTAACCCGATACTCATTTAACCCGAAACCGATTTATCCCTCTCCTTATTTGGTTCGGGTTCGGCTAGCTAACTCACACGCTCAAACCCGAATAACCCGATACCCGCCCGAATAACACACCTAACTGAGAGGGTTGATTAGTAAGAATAAACAAGACTGACCCCCACAATTTTATTATCCCAAGAAACCCCCTTCAACTTTTTCTCTTTTTTCTTTTAGTGGAATGCCTTGCTACTGACCCGCTTTTTCTTCCCTATTTCTTCACTTTATTTATCTTCAAATCTTTGAACTTTCTCTTTATCAGTTTATCTTATTCTTCCTATTCACTTTTTTGATATCTCAAATATTTTATAAAAAATAACATAATAAAATAACTAAATTTGTCTGACTTGGGACGTTAAAAACTAACTACACTCTAAATTCACTTCTTTTGACAATTGTTTATGTTTAGTGCCTAAAATGAGTGGAGTCTAAGTCGAGTTTGAGTTTCACACATGATATTTATGGATTAAAATTTGAAAGCATTGAAACTTATAGTGTTTTGAAACTACTAATTATATAGATACGGATTGAAATTTATGTAAATTACATCAAATCCCTAACTAAGAAAATTTTCTCATTCATAGCTATATATGATAAAAGTTAGATTCTAATATTTCATAAAATATCCTCAAACCGATTTTAAAGATCATGTTTCACCCCATTCCATGTTAAACACCAACATTGAAATTGAAATCTAATGTGGCGTTTGGTTCGCAGATTTTCTAGGGATCATTTGGATTACATTTAAAATCTTGTGTTTGATTTGCAGACTTCAGTAAGAATTTAAAATCCAAATGATCTCTTAAATCACATCATTTTTTGTTATTTAAAAACTCAGATTAACTAATGTTTTAAAAGATGATAGATATATTTTGAGAAATATCTGATAAATGAAAATGCTACATAATATAATTCTTTTGACAGAATACAAATCTCAAGGTAAAAAAATCTGCAACTCAAACGTTCGTAAGGTATTTAAGTTTTATTTCCGAGCCAACTGGACACTAAGTTCTATATTTTAATTAATTACTATTTTTTAAAAGTTTTAGCTTCAAAAGAAGTTATTTATCTTTTGAGTGAAAGGGTAATTTGTTTGTGGGTATATTGGGGCCCATGAGCTTCCATTCCTTGCTTTAGAAGAACGCATGCATGATGTGATAAAATAAATTGAATAAAATTAAAATTAATTTATAATTTGAATAAGAATGTTTAAATACAGTTTAAAGAATTTTGTCCTTTAAAATCAAATTATAAATCTATATTTTTATGTATGATGAAGTAGAAACATCTAAAATTTCACATGGTATCATCACCTTCACTCGAATTGGTAAATACATATTATTATTTTTAAAATAAAAAAAATATAAATATAATGTATTATTTTTAATATATATAAACATTAATAAATAATTAACTTTACTCAATATTTGACATGATCTAATAATAGTATTAGTTATCATTATTAATTTGACATTTGTTAATTTTTACTTAATCTAAATCTAAACTTTATAAAAAATCATAAATTATATAATCTAGACTAAATTACATAAATGGTCCATGTGTTTTATATGGAATTACGGTTTTAGTCTCTGAAAGAATTATATACAGCAGTCCCTAAAATCGAAAAGTTGTAACATTTTGGTCCCTGAAACTAACGAACGTTAACTTGAGCCGTTAGTTTTAGGGGCATTTTTGTCTTTTTGACTTTCAAGGACCATTCATGTAATTTTCAAACTTTCAGGGACCATTTATGAAATTCTCATACTTTTCATATATAGTAATCATTTCTTTCTTTTTTATAATTTAATTATTCAAATATAACATTTTATTTTTTATTCCTTTAGTTTTAATCATTAAATTTAATTCGTATGTTTATTGTTATTATTAATGTTATTGTTTTTAGATATTACTATAATTATTTATTTAAGATTAGTATATGACATACCTGGTTCATTTTTTTTTCAATTATTTTTTTCATTTAAGAAAATTAAAAATAAAAAATAGTTGTAGTTTTTTTTTCGGAAAATCTAAAATCGAAATGATTTATTTCTTTTCTCCATTCAAAAAAATTCAAAATAACAAAACGTGTTGAATCTTTTTCCGTTTGGAAAAAGAATATAATCAAAATGCTTCGTAATTTCTTCATTGCAAATACTTAATAAAATTTTTTAATTCTAAATGGTTTGAGAAAAGCAAGAATTGGAATGGTTCGTTGCTTTTTAGTCAAATAAATTAAATTCCTAATGGTTTGTTCTTTTTATTGAAAAATTTGAAATTGTATTGATTTTTTATCTACGTTTAATTAAAAATTAGAATGGTTCTTTTGTTTGAAAAAAAATCAAAAATCATAATGGTTTACCGTTTTTTGATCAAAAAAATTAAAATCAAAATGGTACGTCATTTTTTTGATAAAAAAATTAATACAAGATGGTTATTGTTGTTTAAAAAAATCAAAAATTATAATGGTTCATCATTTTTTTATCAAAAAGTTATCGAAATGCTTCATTGTTTATTTGATCCAAAAAACAATATTGGAGTGGTTCGTAAATTTTTTTATCGTTGTTAAATCAAAAAACGATTAACCATTATAATAAACCATTTCGATTTTAATTTTTTGATTAAAAAACGATTAACCATTATGATTTTCGATTTTATTAAACAACGATAACCATCTTGATTTTAATGACGAACTATTTTGATTTTAATTTTTTTGATCAAAAAACGGTAAACCATTATGATTTTTGATTTTTTCAAACAAAAGAATAATTCTGATTTTTAATTAAACGTATATAAAAAAAATCAATAAAAATTCAATTTTTTCAATAAAAACAACAAACCATTTGGAATATAATTTATTTGACTAAAAAGCGATGAACCATTCCAATTCTTCATTTTTTCAAACCATTAGAATAAAAAAAAAATTATTAAGTATTTACAATGAAACAACTACGACACATTTTGATTATATTCTTTTTCCAAAGAAAAAAGCTTCAACATGTTGTTATTTTGAATTTTTTTTAATGGAGAAAAGAAATAAATCATTTCGATTTTTGATTTTCCGAACGAAAAAACTACAACTAGTTTTTATTTTTATTTTTCTTATATGAAAAAAACAATAGAAATATTTGGATTCTCAATGAATAATTGAAAAAAATGAACCAGGTATATCATATAATAATCTTAAATAAATAATTATAGTAATGTATAAAACAAAATAACATTAATAATAACAATAAACATACAAATGAAAATTGATGATTAAAACAAAAGGAAAAAAAATAAAATGTTATATTTGGATAATTAAATTATAAAAAGAAAGAAATGATAAATATATATATGAAAAGTATGAAAATTTCATAATTGGTCCCTGAAAGTTTGAAAATTACATAAATGGTCCTTGAAAGTCAAAAAGACATAAATGCCCCTGAAACTAACAACTCAAGTTAACGGCCGTTAGTTTCAGGGACCAAAATGTTACAACTTTTCGAATTTAGGGACTGCTGGTGTAATAAAATTCTTTCAGTGACTAAAACCATAATTTCATATAAACCACAGGGACCATTTATGTAATTTAGTCTGTAATCTATTTATAAACTTCAATGTATATTTATAAAATAAAAAATCTTAAATTATATCAATTAAAAATACATAAATTATAACACTTTACCTGATTATTTTACTAATCTCAATTTACACACAAGCACCTCCACTTGATTCATGGAACACACTAATTCACAACTTTTTGTGTTTTATAATATGGCCTTTCAAAAATCCATAAGTTAACACTACAAAACACGCACACACACACACATATAGATTGAGGTTCTATGGGGCACCATATGCATCGGGAACCAAATGGGAACCAAAAATGCATTGCTTGTTTACAAAGGGTGCATTAAGGGCATTTTGGGAATGCTTAATAATATATTGTTAAATTATAAGATTTAATTTAATATTTATCATTTATTTAAGAAACTAAATAAAATGATCAACCACATTTCCATAAATCCATCCCCTTTTCTCTCTCTTTCCATTTCTGTTTCATGGCTAGCCTCTCTCCATCTCTCTTTCTCTCAACCAGTTTTCACAATAATGATGAACACGTTTAAATTTCAGAGATGCATCACGAAATTAACACGTTTAAATGTCGAAATGCATCACGATTTTGGTGATACATAATGATGGAACAAAGACGATGATGAATATGGCCGAAATGAATCACGATTTTGGTGATGCATAATGATGGAACAAAGACGGGGACGAATATGGTCGAAATGCATCATGTTTGAAATTGAATTGGATGAAGATGCATCGTGTTTGAAGACGAATCCAATAAACTAGATGAAGATGCATCATGTTTGTTTAGATTCGGATAGAATATTTTCTGAATTCAAGCATCTTCCGATTTTGCCCTTCCGCGCACGAGAAGTTATGCACCCGTGCACCCATTTTTAAGTTAATTACCCTTTTGCCACTACAATCTGAACCATTAAAATTCAAGATCTAACGGTGGATACAGGTTCCCAAAGTGCACAATGCATACAGGTGCCCCATATATATATATATATATATATATATATATATATATATATATATATATTGCATAAACTCATTGATATAACACATCAAGGACATACCATGAATATTCATAACCTAACTCTAATCAAAAGATTTACCAAGTTCAATGAACTTACTTTAAGCTTCATACTTCCGGTCACGTTCAAGTATTACTTGTTTGTAAATTCTACAAGTTTCATACCCTTATCCAATCATGAGGAAAATTTACAACTAAAACAGTAAGTTACAAGAGCTTAGTGAGTCCCAATTAATTGATTAACTATTCATATATGTCAATCTTTGGTACATTCCAAAACATTAATCACATAGCACATGGATCTCGCATTGACCTCCATTTATGGGACTCATTCTTAGGGGTGTTCAATATTTGAGTTGGATTCAAAAAAACCGAATTCGAACCGAATTCGAATTTAGTTTGTAAATATCGAATTCGGTTTTTAGTTTTTGAATCGGTTTGGTTTGAACTCGAATTTTATTTTTAAATCGAATTCGAACCGAAATTAGAATTAATTCCAATTTTAAATATGATTTTACATATTTAAAGGTTTGGGTTTTTACCTTTACTTTTATCCTTTCAAAACTTAATAACTTATCTCAGACACTCAGTCACATTTAACCCTTTGTAAGTTGTAACCCTAGCCGCTCTTTACTGCCGTCTCATCTTCTCTGATGGCCGATGGTTAAAGGCGTACAAAACCGATTTTCGGTTCGAGTTTGAAAACCGGATCGGTTTTGGTCAAAAGTCAAAATCCGGTTTGGCCATAACCCGGTTTGGGGGAGGGAAAAACTCAAACCTAACCCAACCGGTTAGGGTAGCGTTGTAACCGGTTCGGGTTGGAAAACCGGTTTGACCGGTGTTTGGACCAGTTTTTAATATATATTTTAAAAAATTCCAGCAAACACACTTATTCAAACATAACTAAAACTCAAATTTTATTAAATAAACTAAATTTACTAAAAACTTCAAATTTTATCAACTAAAAAGGGTTAAAGTCGTAGAATAGTTGTGTACTTTTTAAAATGTATCGATATGGTACGTGTACTATTTTAATTATTCATATTACACGTGTACTTTCTGAATTGTTCAAATTTGATACGTGTACTATAATTTTTCATACCAATATGATACCTTTGGTAACCGGTTACTGGCTATACCTATTAAGAGTGAAATTTCTCTTTTTACTAATGTTCAAATTTCCATGATTGAAGCACCAAATACACTCTCTCGTCCTTGTGATAACCTGATAGGAAAAATCACAATGCGTAGCCAACTTTAAACACCTACAGACCTCAATAGAAATCTCCAATGACGATCTCCACCGTCCAGATCGAAGAACTATGTGTTGCGAAGCTTCTCCTCAAATTTTACACAGATCCAACGGTGAACAAGTTCGTACCGACGATTCTCCCACAGCTGCGCAAAGCTAGACGAAATAACCGGTCATAAAAAGTAAAGGTATCATATTAACAATATAAAAAGTACACGTACTATATCGATACACCTTAAAAAGTACACTGCTATTGTACGGCTTTAACCCCAACTAAAAACATCAAAATTTTTACATTTTTTATTAATTACTAAAAGCTTTGCAATCAAATATAATTCATACTCAAACGTAAACGTACTAGTTATTTAAAAAAAAGGCTAGTTTTTTGAATTGGCTCAAACCGAACCGAACCGGTTTTTGCAACGAATATATTCAAACCGGTTTCAAACCTACGCGTTTTTTCATAAACCGAGCCGGTTTTTACCGGTTTCGGTTATTAGTTTTTTTCGGTTTCAGTGTCTGTTTTTTTGTACATGACTACCAGTGGTTATCGTCCGTTATAGACGTCGTCGGTTACTCGTCTTTTCAACATCACTTGTCGTCTACCTTATTGTTCTAGTGCATCACGTTGTCGGTATTCTTTCTCTCTCTTTCGATTTTGCTCATCTACGTCGGTAATTTATTTACTCGTCGTCATCGGTAAATTATTGCAAGTTGGCTTAATTTGAGTTTCTTTGTTTTGCTACCAAATACTATTGCTCGAAGTTGTAATTTTTGTTCTAACATGAAAACGGAAGTTGGTGACATGTACTCAAAATTTTACTTATGATTAAACATGAAAACATTGAAATCGTCAAGTTGTTTCAATTTGTTTATTATTTTGACTAAGTAGCAACAAACTTAAAAATTATGTTAGTGTCTTGAAATTGTTAAAACATGTTAATTTTTTCTTATTTTCTAAATCTGCTGGAAATTATTTTATTTTTTTTGGGTTTGGTTTGGGTTAAACAGATGTCGAGTTTCTAAATTAAATCGATTTAAAATTTTCCAATTCAAATTCGGTTCGATTTTGAATTCATTTTCAGAATTTGAAATTCAAAGAAACTGATTCGGAGAAACCAAAGAAACCACAAACCAATTCGTTGAACACCCCTACTCATTCCACAAAGATCCGTAAATTGACCTCACTTTGGCCCCCACGTAAGAGGATGTTGGGTATTAAATATGGAGGTGAAAAATAACAAGAATAAGAGTTCTAGGAGTATTTAACAAGAATAAGGGAAAATTCTATAACTATTGCAATTAAAGAGTGTGTTCTAAAATGTGTAAATGTGAGAGAAATCATTCTTCAATAAGAAGAAAGATTTGGATTACATGTTATTGATTAACCTAGATCACGAGTTCTCAATTGGTATTAGAGTCTAGGGGTTGAATCAAAATCAAGAATTCTTGCAAGAATATCAAAATTTCAACCGAAAAAGTCAACCGAGAAGAGCTCTGATTTTCTGGAATTTTTCAAAAATACATACGATGACTAGACGAGCTGAATTTTGGATATATTTTGAAGATGAACAAGATGAAGATCCAGTAAAGAATAAAAGTCGTAATTCATCACGATCAGGGAGTAATCAAATTTTTAGTTTCTGAAATTTGTTTTTTACGTTCTTGAATTTTTTGAATTTTTTTGATTGGATTGGAATTAGATTCTGATTTTTTGAGTGAGACTTAGGTTTAAGATAAAAAACATTTCTTGAAAATTTCAAAGTCTAATTCCAAATACATTGGGAGAAATCGATGGTTAAAGTTTCAGATTTGGATTGTTACCGAAACAAAGTTGTCCACTTAAAATAATTCGTAGAAAATTCTATGTTTTGTCTTGAATTGAATTTTGGATATGTTGTGCATATCATATACATGTTTTTTGTCCTAATATTTCATATTTTAATTCCAAGAATTGAGGAAGAAATCGTTAAACTTCAGAAAGTTCGTGACTGTGTGTGTTCTTGGTGTTTTTACTATGTGTTCTTGATCAATTGTTGCTGAATTTTAATAAATCTAGATATGTTAGATTTAATTTTTGATGAGAAAACAAGTGTGATTAATTTTGTGGCTTAGTTTCAAGATTTGAACATTAAATTTGTTAATTTACTGAGTTTTGTAGTTTACGTGTTCTTGAAGTGTTCTTATCATCTTATGTGATAACCACCTCATTTGATCCGTTTGAATTGATGTTGTTTGTTTAAAACGTGTTTGTTGATTATTTTTGCAGATCATTTTCGAATCCAACAACAACTTACTTCAAGTTCATGATGAATCTCGGGTTCTAATATTCTGAATTTTGAGTTATATTAAGTGAATTTCGAGTTTCATTGCTTAAATCTCCAATCCAGAAGTCTAGATCTCGAATTATATTAGTTGAATCTTGAAGATAAAGTCTTAAATTTCAAAGTTAATAAGCTGAATTTCGAAGTTAATAGGCTAAATTCTGAGTATTGAAGACTGAATTTCAAGTATTTTAAGGCTGAATCTCGAGGGTTGAAGGCTGAATTTCGATTCATAAAGACTGAGTTTCAAATTAACAAAAAATGATTTTCAAATCATAAAGGTTGAATTTCGATTAAAGAAGGCTAAATCTCGATTAAAAAAAGGCTAAATCTCGAAGACCAAGAAAAAAATTTCAAACTTTTTTGTGCAAATTTCAAAAGTGCATACACTTTTAGTGACACTTTCGTTCACATTTTTTCATTTTTATAATTTTTTGTGATTTTCTTCCATTCTTGAATTAATTTGATCTAAGTTGACTTACTTTCAATAAGTTTGACCTATTATGACAAAGTTTGACTTAGTTGACCAAGTTTGACTTTTGTTGACTCTAACCAAGCTTGACTTTGACTTTTTAGATTTGACTTCACTTTTTTAATGTCAATTCTAACTTTTGAGCTTTATTTTCTTCATTTCAAAGTCTATTCATTCAAGATTTATCTTTCTTACTTTGAATTTGATTTGTGTGTATGTATTAAGATCCAAAGTTACTTGCTGATATTTTTCGAGCTTATTATTTGATTTCCATTTAATTTTCACAAATTTAATAAGATAGAATCTAATACTGATTTTTGTGATATAGATATTGAAAAGATGAAGCTGGAATTACTCAAACTCCAAAAAGGTTTTTAAAAAGAAGGTTGGAAGACAGTTTTCGTCAAAGAAGCACAAATTTGAAGACCAGAACACGAATAATATTGCTCAGTGCTTTATGGCTACTACAGAAGAGCCTGTGATGTAACTGTACAATTGAAGGAGTTTGAAGTTAAATTGACGAGTGTGACAAAGCTGGTTGAACAAGCAAATGTTAAGCTACAGAAAGAGAAAGAGAAGCTAGTTTCTCTAGAACTTGAACTGACAAATGATCATGATCAACTCTTGAATCTCACAACTGAGAATCCTAAGCTAATTGAGAAGCATAAGCAGTTTGAAAATCAAATGACCGATCATGATTACATTTCAAAGTTAACAGCTGAGAAGTCTGAGCTGATTGCCAAACATACTGAATCTGAACAGATTTGTAAGAACAATTATGACATTTTTGATTAATGAAATACAGATAAAGCACTTGCATTACATTATGTCACAAGACTACAATATGATATGTTGAATTTTAAAGAAAAGCAAAAACTACTGAATTCTAAGAATCATGTTCTTAAAGTGAAAATATCTGAATTATTAAAGGAAATTGAAGATTCTAAATAAGAGACTTTTCAAAATGCAACTCAACTAAAATATCTTCTGTTTGAACGAACTGATTTGTACAAGAAAGTTAAAGATCTTGAAGAGACACTTTCTATGTAACATCCAAATTTTGGGTAAGGTATGTCAAATTATTTGATTGGGTTGATTAAAATATTAATATTGAGTTAGACTAATTATTAAGTTATATATGGAACCGTCACGTGATGAGATTATGAGTTAACCGGGATATGCGATTATGTTTTATAAAATAATATAATCTTAGTAATTGTTGACTAAATTGGAGCCCCGTGATATAAACTTGTCTTTTATGATAACGGGATCGGATTTTGGATTTTGGACCGAGTTTAAACCAAAACGTATATAAGTGTCTCTTACATGCTAGCTTGCTTCCACTCTTTACATCCAAATTAGAGAAACTAAAGTGTGTGTGTGTGTGTGTGTGTGTGTGAGTTCACTTCCAGCAGCACATTTGAAGCATGAAAATTGGGATTGAAGCTACAAATTGCCAACCAACTTGTTTACTACTTTGCAAGTAAGTAGAGCTTAATTAGGTGAATTTCGTGATGTTAATTGCTACTGGAAAGGTTGAATTGAGTTTATGTATATTTCTGAGTAATTTCGAAGTTGATAAAAACGAGGTATACAGAGCTAAGAATTGGGTTGGGGTTAACTCCCCTGGTCTGTGAGAAAACAGAGCATATTGGTTTTGTTCGACCGTGACCCCTGATCGCGGCCCGCGATGTTCTTGAGATGAGCTCGGGCAGCGATGCTTTGAGCACGGGGCGTGATGGGATCGCAGGCGGTTACGGGTCGAGCTCGGGCCGCGTCGAGATAAACTCAGCCAAGATGGGGATCTTGATCGAGATTAATGGAGTGCGACCGCGACTCCTAGAGTGCGATTGCGACTCCTAGAGTGCGACCGCAATCCGATTTGGGTTTTGGGTTACGCGTGGTACATGTTTGGGTATTCGGGCTTGTGTGGGTTACTTAGGAATTGTGTGTGGAATTATTGAGATGTTGAAAATACTTCGTGAGGAGGTGTCCCAAAGACCTCATTTTGTACTAGATGTGGTCATCATGATTTTGGTTATGTCCTTTGAACTCACGAATGCACTAGCTGCACCTACGAACACTACAAGAAAAGTGTCATTTAGTGACACATATTTTTAGTGACACAAAAAAGTGTCACTATATCTTGACACTTATAAAAAGAGTAGGTATAGAGCAATCTTTTACCCACACTTTTTCTAAATTAGTGACACAAAAAGTTTGTCACAAAATACTTGAGGCCTATACCCGCATACATTTTTAGTCACTATATATCAATACCCACTCCACTTTTACCCACTCTTTTTGTTGTCAAAAAAAGTGTCACTATAGTTATCAAAATCTTTTACCTACACAATAAAAAGAGTGGGTAAAAGTGGAGTAGGTATAGATATTTGGTGACTAAAAAAATGTGTTGGTATAGGCCTCAAGTATTTTGTGACAAAATTTTTGTGTCACTAATTTAGAGAAAGTGTGGGTAAAAGATTGCTCTATACCTACTCTTTTTTATAAGTGTCACTAAAAGTAAGATATAGTGACACTTTTTTTGTGTCAATAAATGACACTTTTCTTGTCATGGAATCTGATGAATCAATTATGCCGACCTATGTCGGATAAATCAGTTACCGTTTTCGTTGATAATATCGTAATCATTCAAGGATAGAATCTGAATATACTATGCATCCCCGTGAGATGTTGAGCTTATGTAAAGCTTTTTAAATGCGACTTCTAGATACAAATTTTAAAACCAAACTTCATAAACCTAAATGCATATGTATATATGTGTGTATATATATACACACACACACACACACACACACACACATATATATATATATATATATATATATATATATATATATATGTATGTATATAATCTTATATAATCGCTATAATTAGAATCACATACTTCAAATGCAATAAATATACTAAGCATTTAATCCAAATCTAAATAGGTCCAATTCTTGATATACATCATCTCTGAGGACAAAGTACCTTCATATCTCTTTAAAATGAAGGCTAATTGTTTATGATAGTTGTTGTTAATGCAACTAAAAGGAGAAATTCGAAGATTGGGCAAAGGATCTAATCTGCACTTAAGCCTGAGTGCCCCATTAGTTGAGTTTATTTTGTTTTGGGTAATTCTCAAGAATTGGAATTGTTTAAGGATCGCCTATACGTCTTTAAGCCTGGCGGTTCCCGTAATAAGCTACTGAAAGAAACTTGTAATATCAAGTATGCTTATAGTCTGAGAAATATTAAAAGGTATTGTGATATTAAGCCACGTACTGGTGGTTAGGGATGAAACACGATGCCTCCAAGTCAAAACTGATAATACTAATTAAATAACGATAATATTGTCATTAATAATAAGTTGAACTTATTCATATAAGTTAAACAAGTAACTAAAAGTATTATATACTTGATCATATGATGAACTTATAATAATAAAAGTGTGACTCATTATAAAGGTCACTGCAATGTAGTTCAAGAATAAAGGTATCACACCTGATTGTTTCCCCAAGTGAAGGGATATTATAATTAACGCGAAAATATATCCTTAATATGAATAGCAATCCGAAAGTAGACTGAATATTGCTATGGAGTGAGATTTCATGCACAAGGCGTAAGTATGTAAGAAGTGAATCTTCAAACAATTTGATATATAACATATCTTTATCGATATAGTGATAGTGACTATATCACTTATATGCTATTAATGGGTTATTTAACCCGATACTTATATAGTAATATGGTTGTCTATATGTCTGGGTCGGGTGATCCGACAGTAATAACTGGACATAGCCCACTTATAATTGCTCATAACATGCATACAAATGTTTATTAAAAGCCGCTTGAAAATTTTGGATTGATTCCGTGGGCAGAATCCTTTTCAAGGGGGGAGGAGTTGTAACATCCTTAAATTTAATATAATAATTAAACTACTAATTATATACTTCACCGATAATTTGGTGAATTAATTATGTTAATCGATATGTAGGAATTAAACTCGAAACTGCAAGCTTTACTCGCTTGTACTACATCCTTTAAATGCTTGTAAATAGTAATCCATACAAATAGTTACCACCATAAAAGCAAATGGTACAACTAGCTAAAGCATCCATGGGGTAATGAATGCAACTAAAAAGTAATGGAGGAAAAAAAATTTCTGGCTGAACCAAGATAGATGAAAGCTAAGGGGTGGCATGTGAAAGATTGAATGACCAATTAGGGGATTTTAATACCCCCAATCGTGATGCACCCCTTTCTCATTTCAATTTCCCTAAACCAAAGTTCCTGCACTCATTTCTGAAATTATAAGTATGAGAAATCATTAAAACAACATAAGGTTGAATTTGTTCCTAATTGTATTACTTCAATGAAAACATTGAAATGAATGGAGTTTTAAAAATGGATTCAAACACGTTTGTATGTTAAAGTAAGTTAATATATGGTTATAGTTATCAAATATATCACTGAAAGAAGCCTTGAAGTGTTTTTGTATGTTGAAAATGGGTTTGGAACGTAAATACCACGAGCAGAGTAGCAAAAAAGTCAAACTGGACTGGTGCAGAGGTGACTCGGCGAGTCACCCCTCTTGACTCGTAGAGTCAGTGTCAGATTTGGCATAATTTCGTTTCAGTGAGTTTGACTCGTCGAGTCGCTTCTCTGACTCGTCGAGTCGAGCCCCTATACACCCAAAACACTTGATTTAAGCCCTATAATGCTACTATAACATCATGTAATCATTCCATACTTATATAACAATTAAATTGACATTAAACATCGCCCAAAAGTCTATAAAACTCAATAAGAAGCGTATTGGTGTCGGTAAATTCGGAAACTTAAACTGAAAATGCTTAAACGCTTCAAATAACTTCCAAACCTTATGATATACTACTATAGGCTTATGAATGCTTTGAATATCATTATTTGATAGGTTTGGAGCTGGAAGGAGTGCCGGTTATCGGTTCGAGGCGTTAAGTGGCCTATTGGCCGTATCGAGCCTTAAGAGCTATCTTTAGCCTATTGTACTGTGAGTTCTAGTATTGATATGTGTGTTACATACATAATTACATGTTTATTTTATTTATGAAATTTTGCATATTTATTTGCCATCATCCTCTTATATGATGCATTGCAGTGGTTGGCGATTTATGATCCTGTCGTAGTTGGCAGTTTTATTATTTGATCATGTCCTATGACCAGCATACCTTATTTGATACCATCCATTACATACATTAACCTTCATGTTATGCTTGAAGATCGTTCATTACATACTTCACATGATTACATTTGATTAACCCATTGTGAGTTATGCTCATTACATTGGCCTCACTGGACGTCCAGGTTATCATTATTATTATCAAGCGCCTTACTACGTGTTTGTGCGTAGAAATTCCTACACCGCATAAGCTTAAGGGTAGGTGGCCGGACTTCAGGTGCCGGTTGGAGTTGCACAGCTGAACATGGAAGCCGGTTGGTTGGCAACGGCGGGTTAGCAAGTTATGCTCGCGACCTATGCATATTGTGGGCTATGCGCACACCGTTTTTATTAAAAAAGGTATTGCACTTGTCATTTAATAATCATTTTAACATTTATACATGTTGTATGTTTTGCACTCCATATCAATCTAGGAACTCACTTAGCAAATTTTATTTTCTAGCCCCTCACACTATATGTATTATAGGAGAAGTTAGTAAAGGCAAGGAGTTTGACGGGTTTGATCCCAAGACTTAGTTTGACAGACTTGAAGTACCCTCTGGTAACACTTCAGGTTATGGTATGAATTTTAGGGTTGATTGCCTACCAAGCTAGTAGATGTGCACTTGGATGCACTTAATGTTTATTGGTTGATAGCAATGTTAGTAATTACTTAAAAGTATTTTATAAATTCATCTTATGTTTCAAAGTGATGGCTTATAGCCAAATAGGGATATTGATTCTGTGCGAACGGGATATGCCCGATTTTCTTTAAAAACCATGTTAATTATGATTAATCTACAGTAACCCAATTAATGATTATATTATGTTGAAATGGGTGTTTCAGAAACAACCGATAGTTGTGGCTTTTCTTCTTTCATATCAACCACCTAGGTAAGATAACTTGTGCATCTTTTATCGGCGAGTCTTAGCCACTGATATGACCGCCAATAACCTTTACGCTTTTCGCCATATAAGAATACTTTTTCACCCTTCGAGGAGATCAATTATACAACTCGTTTATTATATTGAATAACCGCATCATTGATTGCCAACCAATCCATTCCTACTATGACGACAAATTCTTTCATTTCCATAGGAATAAGATCAATGGTAAAACTATGAAAATCTAAAGTGAGCTGACAATCAATGAAAACTTTCGCTATAGTTAAGGACTGACTATCAACAATTTCAACATCAATAGGGAATGGTTACATAGCAGGTGTAATAGATAGCTTAGGCACAAAAGACTTTGAAATGGATGATAAACTTGCACTAGAATCAAATAGTACTTTTGCAAGCATATAATCAAAATAATAGTACGCATAACATCTAGGGATTCCTTTGCCTCATCTATTGTCATCTGAAAGGCTCGAGCTCACACCCAAGAGGATTCGTCCCTCTTTGATTGGGAGGAGACGCCTGTATGTGAAAGCTTATTAACAGAGGCTTTACTTTCTTCTGGTGCCTGAATAGGGAACATCTTGACTAGATGCCTAGAAAGACCGCATCTATGACAAGTTTCATACCTTCGGGGACACTTAGGTAGAACATGTCCCAGCTCCCCACAGCAATGACAAACTACATTGACCATTTCGCAGGCCCTTGATGCATCCTACCACACATGTTGCATGGTTTCCTTGTGTTTGAAGGTGTAGACCGGTTTTGAGATTTATATAATGAAGAAGTAGGAATCTTAAACTTCAAGGAAGACTGAGACTGTGATTGAGAAGTTGTACCCACATTGGGTTTCTTGGAGTAGAATGAAGAATATTGTCGGTTTGAGTTGCGAGAGTAATCGTTCTTAAACTCCTTTGGAGGTGGCACTTGAGGTTCAACACGAGACACCGCAAACTCGCAAGACAACATAAACTCCACAATAGGTTATCCTTCAGTTCTTTACAAACTCTCGGATCTCCTATCGAAGCCCCTCGACAATGTATTCAATCTTGTGATTTTCATCAGCAATCAAACTCTGAGCAAATTGGGATTTAGTATTAAACTCCAGAATATAATCAGTAACACTGAGAAAACCTTGTGGTAGCTTTACAAACTCCATCCTATTCTTCTGGAGTGACACAATAGGACAAAACCTTCGATTCAAACGAGCTTTGAATTGCTCCCACGTCATAGTGTCTACCATGTCAGCACCTATGGTGGTCACCACTTCATCCCACCATTGAGTACCTGCCTCTTTCAGCTTGCTTAAAACATAATTGACCTTATCACGTTTGTCAACTTTAGCCACCCAAAACAATCTTTCCATCTCCTTGATCCAATCATTGGTAGTGGTTGGATCAATCTCCCCATAAAGACCGGGGGTCCACAGCTAGTGATGTCTTTGTAACTAAGACTCCGGTCTCTATTTTGGGACTTAGATGATTCAGATTTATCTTTCTTTCTCTTTTGTCAAGTTTCCTCCCCCTCATTCCTTTCAGCATTAGTCTGACTCAGAGTAGTTTGGATGAGCTGCATCTGGTTCGCCAGCAAATTCTCGAAATGTTTGGTTTGGTTTCCAAGCAACTCGGAAACCTTATCAAGTACCCGGAGATCTCATTCGTTGGACTCTTCTTTAGACGATTGATCATAATTCTCCTCATACTCTGGATTGATCCCCACATTGGGATTTGGTTATGTGGGATTAGCCATCTAGCTGTGTGACATTAAGCATATATACGTGCATTAGTTACACATTTGGTAATATTGATATCCTAAACCCCTACCCATGCTAGGAAAAATCATAACTTAATTTCTGTTACAATAGTGTTGCCTAGGCGGGTCAATACAGGCATCTGAAACCGACCTCAAAGTAGAGTATCGTCGACTATACTCATGCAATGAACATCGACTTTGATACCAAATTGTAACACTCATAACAACATAATATAATATTTAAGTGATTATAAGAGTTTAATAGGGAATTAATCCCTAAGATCATAAACTAATATGATTCAAAAGAAATTCGGGCATGACCCGTTCGCACGACGTCCAAATCTCTGAATTAGATTGTAATTACAAAGCTTAAGTAATTAAGTATACTTTACAAAATACGTTGAATTAGGTACATCAACTAACATCAAAATAAATGCATAACTAAATCTGATGAGTCTGTAGGTCATCTACCCAGTTCCAAAAATGAATGGCTTCAAGCTTTACCAAAACTCACAACTTTAAATCTGGCCGATTAGGCATTGGAACCGGAACAGGCAATTTCTTTGCCCTTACTACTACTTCCACCTGAGATATATGAGATATAAATGGGTATGCAAATAAAACTTGCTAAGTGAGTTACTAGATCGATATGCAGTGTATAACATATAACATGCAACTACTAATGATGATAGGGTATAGAATACATGTGCAATATCTTAACCAAAATTGTGTAGGAATATAACTCAGTCCAACAGGTCAAGAGGAAGACTCAAGAACCTGCGTGCTGTCGGGCCCGGGGATATAGAGACTTGACAACCATAAGACCAACCGGCACCCGAAGTCCGGTCACCTACACCGTAAGCCTTTTCGGTGTAGGGATCTTATAATATACAAACACACAGTAGGGCGTTTAAATATAATAATAATAATAATAATAATAATAATAATAATAATAATAATAATAATAATAATAATAATAATAATAATAATAATAATAATAATAATAATAATAATAATAATAATAATAATAATAAGCTGGATATCCAGTGAGGCCAAATGAATAAACATGGCACAATAATAGGTTTAATCAAACATTAGAATGATAAGTGTCAATTAATTCATCAATGATAATATGAAAAATAATAGGCACAAGTGATAGTAACATGATCAAGGCACCATAGCCATATGTCAAGATTCGCAACTAAGTGTGAGAAATGAAATGCATCACATGATGCCAAAGATATATGCACAATGTCATAATGAAGATAAGCATATAAATATGTATGCACCACACACATGATACTAGAACTCACAATAATAGGCAATATATAGTCTTTAAGTAGCAATAGCCGCCAAAAGCCTCTTAAAGCTTGATTTTCACCATTAGCTTCCCAATCCGGCAACTGATACTCCTTTTAGGTCCAAACCTATCAAAAATTGATATTCAAATTATTTATCAGATTAGTATATCATATCATAAGGTTTGGAAGCCAATTGAAGTGTTTAAGTGTTTCCTGTTTGAGTTTTCGATATCTATTGGCACCGTTGCACTTTTAGGTTGTTCTTATGGTCTTTTAGGTAGTCTTTGATTTTGATTTATGTCTTATATAAATATATGATGATTACATATGGTTATACTATCATTATAAGATTCAAGACATGTGTTTTAAGTGTACAGGGGTGCGACTAGACGCGTCAGGCAAGCGACTCGACGAGTCAAAGGAGTTTGAAAATAACTTTCCATTCCAGAGGGCTCTGACTCGACAAGTCAGAAAGGGGACTTGCCGAGTCACAAGCAGGTCTGCACACTCTGCCTTTGTTTTTGCTACCAACACGAATCCATTTATCCCCAAACCCATTTCCGACCTCGTAAACACTAGTATACATATATTTTATGCTTTATATGATTAGGAAAACATATATAAACATACTTCAACACTTACACAGCAAGAAATCCACCCAATTCATCATCTCATTTCCTTGTTTAACCTAACACAAAACCAAACTCAAGTTTCATGAGTTTCATTTGATACTTGTGTTTATAAATTCAGAATCACACCAAATTTTGTTTATTTACCATTAGAGCTCTTTAATCATCATCTTTTTGGATTTACATATTCCATATTTATCATACTTGATGATGGTTTAGAAAGATGGTGATGGTGATGAATCAATACACACACTCACTAGGGTTCAATAGAATATTACCTTGAGTATCCAAGCTTCAATGCTCAACAATTTTTGATATCCCCTAGCCAAACTGTTGGTACACCCTGTGTGACGATAGCAGTCTAAGTGTACTAGCATTTTGGTTCAAGTAATATTACAAAGTATTGGATATTTGATTTATGTGTTTATATATGTTTGATAGTTATTGATTGTATGTTTGAACTTAATGTAATGTATTACAAGAAGTTCAAACATAAAATCCAAAGATTAATTCAAATATAAGTTGAATCATATAATCAAATATAAGTTGAACATGAGAAATTCGAATTTAGTGACAAATTCGAATTTAACATGGAGGTAAATTCGAATGTGTCTTATAGACAAACTCGAATGGGCTCTGGGCCTGGATTCGAGTTTGTCCATTGAAAAACTCGAATGGACCTCTATAATTAGGGATTAACTCGAATCATTAGCAGACTTTTGCAGAATTCGTGTGAGATTAAGTAAAAGGGCTATCTCGAGTTTATAAGTATTGTGAGTGTTGTTGCGGAGAGAATCATCTCGTAGGTGCGTTCTTCGTCGTCCGTATAGCGTTGTGATAGTCTCCGTGTTCCGTGTGAGAGTTGTATCCGTCAAGCCGTTAACGAGGATTCCGCACTCGTTGACGGTGTCGCGTCTAGATAGATCTGTGTAGAGTCAAGACCTTACAACTGGTATCAGAGCCTAAGGGGTGTTCTTTGTGTTCATAAAGATACATCCTAGGTTTCTTGACGCTTTTGGACGGTTAATGTCACAAGTTTTTGGATTTTTCGAGCTTATCAAATTGGAATCCGGGAAATACTCTGTTGTTTTTCACGTTTTGGATCGAAATCAATAATTTTTACTTGTAAAAATATTGCTTTAATCTGAAAAACGTTAAAAACTCGAGGTATTAGCCGTTTACCGAATTTGCGGCGCTCGAATCTGTTAGGAGTCATTAGGGTTTTGCTCATTTTCGAGTCTGACCAAATATACGCTCCTTTCGAGTTTGCTAAAGAGTACTTTCGAGTTTAGAGTTTTCGAGTTTGCTTCGAGTTTGGACTAAAGTCGAATATGGGCTTCGAGTTTGACTGGAGTTCGATTTTGACTGATATTCGAGTTTGCTTGGACACTCGAGTTTGGGGACCTTCGAATTTGTCACACATTTTGAATTTAATTGAATTTAAGAACTTAACTCGAATTTAATCCCAAATAGGTTTAAACTTAATTATATTCGAATTTACCTAAATTCGATAGAATTATTTTAAATTAATTTCGAATTAAATTAATTAAGTTAAAATTCAATTACCTTTGAAACAATGACAAATCTTCAACGGTTTCTGGAAATGGATAATGAGGTCGGAAAAGCAAATACTCCGCCTAAGCTGATGAAACTTGAAGACTATTACTGGTGGAAAGATCGGTTTGCCGACTTTGTGTGATTCAATGACATGCGTATGTGGATCTGTATCGACGAGGGATACATTCCACCGACAGCTGAGATAGAAGGACGACAGAAGGTTGTCACGTATTCAAAAATGAAAGACGATGACAAAAAGTTGTTTGAAGCTGAGAACCGCACATACGCTATCATACGAATGGCGTTACCTCAAGACATACTGCACACTTTCCGAAATCAAAAGACATCGAAAGAGCTTTGGGAGTGTTTGGAAAAGAGGTGTGAGGGTAACCCGAGGGTTCGGAGGAAGCGTATGGAGTTGCTTAAGCAGCAGTTTGCGATCTTCAAGTCTTTGAAGGATGAAAAGCTGGACGACACCATCACACGCTTTTATCATCTGCTGACAGAGCTAGAAAGTCATGATATTGAGTATAGCGACACAGAAAAGAATAATAAGCTTCTGGATGCCTTACCAGCCAAATGGGCGATGTACGTGGCTATGATTAAGCTTGATGAGGATAAGTACTATACTCAATCACTGGACGATGTGGTGGGAACGCTGAGGGCGTATCATTTCGGGTTACTGAAGGCAGAAACGGATTATGAACAAGTCCAAAATCCAGCAATGTATTTTGGAAAATCAAAACCTTCAGTGGCAGCCGATATGAAGACAGCTACAGCCTTTTTCACGGGAGAAACGTCGTCACCGGCAGAGCCAGAAGACGCACAAAGTAGAGCTTTCTTAGGGTTTGGTAGACCAGAAGAACAGCAACAACAGGCTACACCGCCATCAACATCTCAGGGCTACTCTAAGATGCCCATGAGCGCTAAATCGGCCGAAGAACATTTGAATTTGTTGGCTTCATTTGTGGCCGCGTATGGAAACTGCGTTCAGGGTAAAATAAACGATCCTGCTCTCTGGGATGAAGATTACGATCAGGTAGACCCTGATGACCTTGAGGAGATGGATCTCAAATGGCAACTGGCCATGGTAACCCAACGGGTTAAGCGATTCATCAAACGCACGGGAAGAAATTTGAGTACGAATAACAAAGGGATTGGCTTTGATAAGTCCAAGGTCAAATGCTACAACTGTCAAGGCTTGGGACACTTCGCCAGAGAGTGTCAGAGACCGAAGGTAGAGAATTACCAATCACAACAGAGATATCTTCCGAGTTCATCATCCAGTCAAGCAAACATAGCTGGTCTGTTATCTAACGTCACATCAGACAGACAGCTGGACGGTACTTACGACTGGAGCACACATCCAGAATCTAATGCTAGAGCTTTTATGGCTGAAGTAACTGAGAGTGGATGTGAAGGAGAAGAGCAGAACACAAGGGACAACAGTCAACAAGAAAGCAGTCCGATGTGGGTGGAAAAGTCGGATGATCAGACGATTTTGGAGTTTTCCGCTCAGATGGCCAACGTGGAATCAGATCATACAAAGGTAAGTCTGAATTTCTCTCTTTTCCATGAATTATGTGTTTTATGTGCTACTTCTAACGACAGGTTTAAATCTAGTACTAGAATCACATAAAAATATATCTACTCAAAATGAATCATTAAAATCAGATAATGCTAGACTGATTGATATTAAGCAAGATCTTAGGGATAAGCTTAAGGCTGATGCACAAGATGTCATAGTTCTAAAAGACAAGCTGAGTGAGCAGTGTGTTAGATTAGAACTGATGTATGAGCATGTAGAGGCTTTGACCAAAGATCTTAAGATCAAAGAAGTAGAGCTAGCTGAATCTAAGGTGAAGGTAGCTGAGGCCAATAGTAAACTAGAAAAGTTTAGGAACTCAAGTCTGAACCTAGGGAAAGTTTTAGATGCTCAACGCCAATCTAAAAAGCCTGTAGGTCTAGGATTTCATGAGATTCCTCCACCTTTTAATGACAACTATGTGCCTCAACCTCAGGAGAAAACTGAGAAATCAGTAGACTTAGAGGAAATACCTGAACCAGTGTCTGAACCTGTAAAGGAAAATACACCTAAGGTGACTGATACAAATGTCAAGATTAAGAAAGTCAAATTTGTGTCTTCCTCTAGTGAAACACCTGCAGGAAAACATAAAATTGATTTTAATGATCAAGATGATGAACCAATCACTATAAATGCACAAAAAGAACCAGACACTAGTGAGACACCTAAGTCTAAGGGCACACACAAGAAGTCCATTGACAAGATGTCTTGCTTTAGATGTCATGAAAAGGGGCATGTTGCTTCTAACTGTCCGCTTAGGAAAATTGACATTACACCTAAGACAGGGAAGCCAGCACAAGCTAAGCCTGCAACAACTGTGGCGAGCACTAGTAGTTCTCAGAGTACCGAAAAAACTGTGCAGGCTACACCAAAACAGGCTGTGAAACAAATACCGGTGAAAGGTAAACCAAAAGAGGTGATTAGGACTCACCAAATCGAGACGTTAATCGATCTAGGTCTGGACCTCAACAACAATATAGGAGCACAACACCTAGCAGAGCATACACTCCGGTTAGGTCACACACTCCTGTTAGACATCACACACCGGGTAGAGCTCAGGGATCTCAATTTGAAATGCAATATAATCGTAATTATTCAAGAGCTCCACAACAAATGCCTACTCAAAGGCAAAGAGTGAATTTACATCACTCGGCACCACAACAAACTCCAGTTCAACGACCCAAGTCACCTGAAAGGCGAGATGGGTATTTGAAAGAGTTTAAGTATGTGGACGAGAATGGTATAACCAAGTCAGTTATGGCTTGGGTTCCCCGTGATAACTAACCTATTTTCTTTCATGTGCAGGAGATAACCACAGGTCTAAACAACAAATGGTTCGTTGACAGTGGATGCTCCAGGCACATGACAGGGGAAAGAAGTCTCCTTACAGACTTCAAGGGTGGGAATCGGGGATTTGTATCATTCGCGGGAAACAAGGGAGGAAACATCACGGGTACTGGAGTGGTCACTAATGGGACGATCAAGTTGGATCAAGTTTATCACGTTGATAAACTGGTTCACAATCTCATTAGTGTATCTCAAATCTGGGATAAGAAGAATTCAGTGTTGTTCACTGACACTGAAGTGTTGGTGCTAAAACCGGGGTTCAAGATTCCTGAAGAGTGGATATTGAAGCGGGCACTAAGGAAGAATGACTTGTACATGCTCGATATGAACAAGCCGGAAACTTCGATGGGTCCAATCTGTCTGTTATCTAAAGCTTCGGAGACTGAATCGGTTTTATGGCAAAGACGCATGGCACACTTGCACCTGAGAAAGATGAATTATATTACAAAACATGGGTTAGTGCAAGGTGTGCCTATGAAGAGTTTTCAGTTCGAGGATAAGTGTCTACCATGCAAGAAGGGAAAACAACATAAGAAGGCACACAAATCCAAGACTCAGAACTCCATCACTACCACTTTCGATTTGCTGCATATGGACCTCTTCGGACCAATCAACAAAAGGAGTATAGGTGGTAGTTGGTATTGTTTAGTTGTCACTGACGATTACTCACGATTTTCTTGGGTTTTCTTTCTAAGTACAAAGGACGAGACAGCATCCAAGCTCATCGGGTTCTTAGACCAAGTGGAGAATTCCTATGGAACACGGGTTAAAAGGCTTCGTAGTGATAATGGAACTGAATTTAAAAACACTGTAATTGGTGTATATTGCCTATCAAAGGGCATAGTGCATCAATTTAGTGCACCCTATGAGCCACAACAAAATGGGGTGGCCGAATGAAAGAACAGGACATTGATTGAGGCAGCAAGGACTATGCTTTCGGATTCAAAGCTTCCTACCATGTTTTGGGGGGAGGCAGTGAATACCGCATGTCATATTTTAAACCGGGTCCTTACTGTCAAATCTTTGAACAAAACCTCTTACGAAATTTTGAATAAACGGCCACCTAATTTAACTGGCTTCAAACCGTTTGGGGTACCATGTACTTTATTGCGAACAAAACATCAACCTAAGTTCGGTGAAAAGGCAGACGAAGGATACTTCCTAGGTTATGTGCCGAACTCACCAAACAAACGGGTTTTTAACAAAAGTAATGGTACAGTAGAGATTGTGTATAACATTGAAGTCACAAGTTATACACATGAACCCCAAACAGGTCCGGAATGGATATTTGACTATGATAAATTGTTTGAGTCATTTAACATTCCTATGGATGAAAATGCAGGTACCATTGAAAAGGACATGGCGACGTTGAATCTGAATGACGAAGGTCATACCTTTCCGAGGACCACATTTCAATCCACATCCGAGCCTACTTCAACTGAAGATGGATCTCCAGAAGTCACTGATCCAGAAGCACCTTCAACTGAGAATCAAACTCAGACAACAAATTCTAACTCTGAGGAAACTGTCCACGAGGAGGAAAATGTGGAATCTGAGGTTGTTCCCCCACTAGGTGAAATAGGATCTAACTTAGGAGATAATCTGAGAGTTGACGAGATAGAGACATCTAGGATCAACAAGAACCATCCTATAGAAAGCATCATAGGAAATCCTAATGAGGGTGTGAGGACTAGGAGTAGTTTAAATAACAACACTGTGTTGTTGTCGATGATGAATGACTCCGAGGCCTTCCATACCTGCCTCTATTCCTGTTTCATCTCGCAAGTAGAGCCGAAAAATGTGCAAATGGCACTAAAGGATAACTCCTGGGTTGAAGCGATGCAGGAGGAACTCTCCCAATTTAGGAATCTAGAAGTCTGAGAGTTAGGTCCATTACCTCGAGGGGAAATAGCAATAGGAACCAAATGGGTTTTTAAGTGCAAAAGAGACGATCGAGGTATAGTCACTCACAACAAAGCTATGTTAGTTGTAAAGGGTTTCAACCAAGAGGAGGGAATCGATTACAATGAGGTGTTTGCGCCAGTAGCAAGGCTGGAAGCAATTCATTTGTTTCTGGCTTTTGTTTCCTTCAAGGGCTTTAAGGTATATCAGCTACACGTTAAGAGTGCTTTCCTCTAAGGGAAAGTGAAGGAACTGGTGTATGTAGAACAGCCGCCCGGGTTTACAGATCCGAAATATCCAGACAGAGTATATCGATTATATAAGGCTCTGTATGGATTGCATCAAGCACCAAGGGTGTGGTACGAGACTTTATCCCACCATCTGTTAGAAAATGGGTTTGAAAGAGGTAAGATAGATAGTACGCTGTTCGTTAAACGAAAGGGAGAACACTTCATCTTGGTACAAGTGTATGTCGATGATATCATCTTTGGATCATCAGACGAGCAAATGTGCAAGGATTTTGAGAAGGTGATGAAGTCAAAATTCGAGATGAGTGCAATGGGTGAGTTGAATTTCTTTTTGGGATTGCAAGTTGACCAGAAGAAGGAAGGAATGTTTATCCATCAAACGAAGTATGTCTACGACATATTAGAACGCTTCGGGATGGAAGGGACGAAACTGACAGCTCATTTCAGCACGCCGATTCAAGTGAATCACAATCTCGGACCGGGTACTGAAAGTGATACCGATGTGGATCCAACGTTATATCGGGTCATGATTGGATCACTTATGTATTTAACTGCTTCAAGACCTGACATTATGTTTTCTGTGTGTATTTGTGCTAGGTTTCAAGCTAATCCGAAAGAGATGCACATGAAAGCTGTGAAGCGGATTCTACGATACCTCAAGTCGAAACCGAAGCTGGGACTTTAATATCACGCGGAGGGAGATCTGGAATTGGAGGCGTTCACAGATTCAGACTACGGAGGATGCAGCTTGACGCGCAAGTCAACAACTGGAGGTTGTCAATTCCTTGGAGGGAGACTCGTTTCCTGGCAATGCAAGAAACAGACGTCGGTAGCCGTGTCAACGTGCGAGGCCGAGTATGTTGCTGCTGGTAGTTGCTGCTCACAGGTTCTGTGGATACAACAACAATTGCAGGATTACGGTTTGGCTTACACTCAAACTCCTATTAGGATAGATAACCAGTCTACTATCGCAATAACTAATAATCCAGTTAAACACAGTAAAACAAAGCACATAGACATAAGACATCATTTTTTATGTGATTGTGCTGAAAAGAACTTAATCAAGTTGGTAAAAGTGGCAACGGACGATAATAATGCTGATTTATTTACCAAAGCCTTTGATAAATCACGGTTTGAGTATTTGATTCAACTAAATGGAATGCGTAACCCAGAGTAAATTGACCTTAGTAGAATTTTTATTTCCTTTTATAGCAGTAGTCTTTCTTTCTTCTCATAGTAAGTTAGTAACTTAGGTTAGTTTCCTTTTATAGTAAGTGAGTAGGATATTTTATTTTCTTGCTTTTATTTATGAAAAACAAAAGAAAAAATAGAGAAAACCATAAAAATTCAAAAAAAAAGAGAATATCAGAAAAAGAGTTAAAGTCTTAGATGCATAGGTTCAAAGTGACGAAAATTAGCACAGTCGTTACAAACTCTAAGTGTTTAGGCTTTCACACATAATGCACCTAAAATTTTAAGTGTTATACATTATTTTAGTTTGATGTGTTGGTAGGCATAATACATATAGGGAGTCTCAAGGCTAATAAAATATTCAAGAAAAAGTCAAACGTGTCACTAACTTAGATGTATGACAAATCGATCTTAATTTTTATGTACGAGACATACAAACTTTGATTATAAATGAGGTATGCAAACTTTCTGGGGATGTATAGCAACATCAAATACATCTTAAAATGGAAAGCATAGAAAAATCATACAGAATTGAGAGTCAAAAACACGTAACTCTGTTGTACGTAAGTACAGACCTGTTGCCTCTGTTTTGATTCAGGTTAGCAAGATAAGTCGCTTTGTTGTACGTCGGTACAGACCTGTCACCGCTGTCTTGCTAGCTTTAAAAATAAACCTTAAGACAAACTAAGACACTTTGTTGTATATAAATACAGACCTGTGTCCGATGTTTGCCTTTTAAAGAAAGTTTGCAAATACCAAAAAGTTAGAATCATTGTCTGTATGCCTTGATCATAAAAGTATGTCTATGTCTGAGTCACATAAGATAATTTCATGATAAATAAAAAGGCCAAGGGATATTCCGAAATGTAGCATGTTTAAAGGGGAAATAATACCAACAATCGGCTAGAAATGTATGTCACGCCAAACAGTCAAAGGGATCAAAAATTCCTAAGTGTGAAAGTTTAAATACTGAAAGTGCATATCTGACACCGCTATCTGATTGAACCTTTCTTTGACTATGCTCGTCAAAAATATTTTGTTAAGTGTTTAGTTTAGGCTGTAAATTCTAAGTAATGTAGTTTAGTCTAAGTTCAATTTTTGTTCAAAATTTTAACTTTATTTTAATTTTATTTTATCTTTATTTTTATTTTTATTTTATTTTATTTTTAATTTTACTTAGGAAAAAGGTCAAAAATTACTGAGGGTGCATTCCTACTTGAATAAAATAAACATTGCGTGAAAATCTTGTGCTTAGGGTAAAAGATTTGACATAGTTTATTCCGTTACTCAAAAAAGTTGAAAAGGTTGAAAAAGTTGAATTTATTTCAAATATTTTCGAAACTTTCAAAAGCCTCAGATTGAATTCGAGTATAAGCCAAACTCGAATATGGCAGGTCCTCGAATCTGTCAGTAGATTCGAGAATGGCAACAAACTCGAATGTTGGTGGTATAAATAGGTCAACAGTGATGGTCATTAATCACCTGCTTTCGAATCTATATCTTCGAGTTTGTCTGAGCGATTTCGAATCTGTTCTCGAGTTCGCCGTTTTCGAAATACCTACTATTTGTCGAATTTCTGTTCGTTTGGGTTCGATACTACCAGTAGATCTAGGTATAACCAAGTGTATTGTACAAGATTTAGGTAGTTTTATACTCCATTTAGGCCAAAATCATTGGATTTTGAAGTTTTATTGGTAGAAAGTTTGTTTTTCAAAATTACAAACTTTAAACCGGTGAAAAGTCAAATTAACTACAAATATCATTGATTAGAACCTAGTAGGACTAATAGATGTGATTTTCTAAGTCTAACATGGTTAAAATCTTAGATTTTTGTGATGATAGTGGCCGACTCCTTCGAGTTTGTTCTTGGCCATTTTCGAGTTTGTCATTAAACTCGAATAGGTCATTAAACTCGAATGGGTCATTAAACTCGAATGAGTGTTCATTCGAATATGTTGTTCGAATTTGACAGTATATTTGAATTATTTAATTAAAATTTTAATTAAACTTGTAGAAATTCATAAGTGTTGGATTTTGTCCTTATACAAGTTCAAAATAAAACAAATTTGAATTTAAACAAGTTTATTTCTTTTTAATAATTCTAATATTTTATTTGCTATATTGTGCAGACATGGCGGATAGAATTTTTGTTCCAAAGCATAACATGGTCATTTCTCCTGACCATGCTATTCCTGAGGCGCAAGCCTTCCGCCAAATGGTGGATTTCTTGGTGGGATCTAGGATTTCATACGCGCTGTCTCACAATATCCAGATCGTCATTCCGTACGTGCGTCAATTTTATGATCATCTGCAAGTGGATTGTTCTGTTACCCCAACTGTTTTGAGGACAAGGATTGCCGGGCATCCTTTGGTATTTTCTGCTGATATGCTACGCCAAGTGCTACAGCTAGGCACTCAAGAGCAAGAGAACGGCTCGATAGATTTCCCATTAGCCATTAGGCAAGCTGCTTTTGTGAGAATGGGATATAGTCTGGATGTCACGAAGTCTTCGTATATGAAAAGTGGACTTATTGGTCAATGGAGATATCTAGCTCATGTCTTCATGGTGTGTTTTGCGGCAAAGAAGGCCGGTTTTGACTACATTGTTTCAAAGATTCAGTCTGGGATGATT
This sequence comes from Centrapalus pauciflorus, assembly GCA_020465985.1. NCBI lineage: Eukaryota > Viridiplantae > Streptophyta > Magnoliopsida > Asterales > Asteraceae > Centrapalus > Centrapalus pauciflorus. Next base: position 230,673 of record JAANYP010009543.1, on the reverse strand, counting down.
GCGTTAGTCTATAATCAGAAGTTCAGCTTTTCGGGAATGTTCTTTTCTGAATTCGTTCATCAAATAACGGCTCCAAAAAGAGAAAGATTTTTGTTATATCCTCGCTTCGTGATGATGCTAATCAGGCACTTCTTGCCAAAATCTGCCACAGCTTAATGATATTCAGAGTGTTGGTGTCATCGATAAAAGAATATTTGCTAATTGTTCCTCTCATCGAGGAAGGTTAGCCATTCCAGTGGAAGGACCAATGTTTGGTGCTATAGTTGATCCCAATTTTGTAGTCCCTGAAGATGCCAACTGGGCAGGGGAGGTGCAAGTTCAACAAACACAGCCACAACAACAGCGACAGCAACAACCACGCCCTCAACAACAGAGAAGAAGACAAAGGCCTTCCGCGAGACAAAATCAGGCAGATAGGCCTTCTACAAGCCAACCTCAAGATCCGGAAGAGGCTGGACCTTTGAGTGCACCATCTGAATCTAATCCGATATTTCAAACATTGGAAGAGATCTGGGCAGCAGGTCCGAATGCTGATGAGGAAATCACGGCTGAATTAGTTGGAAATATATTGGAGCCTCCAGAAGAAGAAGTTGATGTGTTCAAACAAATAGAGGACTATCAACCTAAGCCAGAAGGCGAAGCCGTTACCACTTCTAATTCTGAAGAAACCGAAGAGATTGAGGTTGAGGCTCCAAAAACTATAACTGAAGATCCGTCCATCCAAATAGGGACATATGGCTCACGTTTAGTGGTGACTGAGGAAGAAGTTAGGAGGAAAAGAGCTTCAGAGGAGTTAGAGGACTCAGATTATGAAGAAGAAGAGGTAGCACCTTTGGTACATCGGCAAAGGGCCAAACGCCATAGGTTCATGTAGGGAGCTTCCTCGGCCTCTGCTTCCCAGCCAGAAATACCTCAACCTCCACCCGCTCAAACAACCATTCCACCACCACCACCACCCGTTGAACCATACATTCCATCGCCAATCATTCCAACCCTCATACAATCCATACCATCCACTTCGTCCACTTTCACGAAAAATCAACGGTTTTCTGAGCTGAAAAGCAAGGTCGACTTCCAACAAGTCCAAATCTTTGGTCTAACTAAAGCTCTCGATGAAATTCAAGCTCATAACACAAAAATAGACAACGAGAATGCTGAATTGTAGAAAGTTGTGGGGAAGATCGAGGAAGAAAATTTAGAGCTCAAAACCTTTGTTTCCGATCAGGCGGCCGAGATTCGATCAATGTGATCCCTTATTGAGCAATTATTGCAAAATCTAAAGGATCAGGGAGAGACAAGTTGTAGGGATCAGGAAGAGCTACCTAGGGATGGAGATGATGACGGCAATGATCCTAGCGCGCAAAGAGATAATGAGCCAGTAGATTTTTCCAGCTGCTCAGCATGCTGAGATTCAGGAGGAGCCAGGTCAGTCGGGAGCTGCAGGAGGTGAGGCTAGCACCTCAAAAGTCACAGAGTCTGAGATTTATGAGATGATCGAAGCATTAATGGACATTGATGAAGACCCTCTGGAACTTGATTTTGATTTTGAGGATGATATAGAGGATTTGGAAGAAGGAGAGTTTGTACCGGAAGATGTTGCTGATTGGAAGTCTGATGAGGAGGTTGTGATAGATGAAGATGACAATGTAAAAGAAGTAATCATTCAATCACAGCCTGTCACAGAACAATATGAGCAAAATGGTCAACATGTAATAGATATTGATGACGTCAAATTCGCTTCGGTAAATGATTCAGAACTGGAGGAGGCTAAAAGAGAGCCAAGAAGAGCTGAATTGTAAAATCTGTGGTTCCGTAAGGAAGAAAAGAAAACTGAGCCAAAAATGAAGAAGAAGATGAGGACTCCCGGATCAGAAAATCTCTCTGGAGGCATTATAAGCTGGTTCTTTGACCGAGAACTGCAGCTGTTCATATTGAAGAGGAGAGATGGTCTACAATACCTAAGGCGAAAGCTTAAAGTGTTCAATACTTTGCCGAAGGTTGAAGTGAAGGAATTGGCATGGAAAGAGCTGATAAATATTGGTGACGACCCTTATGCTGAAGTAATTGCTAGAATTATTAAGAAAGAGGGTCGGTCAGGAAAATTTGAAAGGCTCAAGCCAAGAACTGGGAAGAGAGTGGAAGACACATCAAGAATAGATCCTCATACAGGTAGACCATGGGCGAAAATGGTTTACAAACCTGTTAAATGCTTAAGAAGGGTGCCAATGAAAAAGATGCCACAGGATGTTTTGAGCAACATGAAGTGGTGGTACATTGATAATGAAACTGCTGAAGCAATCATGGAGGATCAAGATGAGAAGGTCATTTTGAAGGTATATGATCCACTGCATTTGATAAATCTATCGAAGGACGACCTACAGAAGCTGAATGATCAGCCTATCTTCTTTCATGAAGGTTGGAGATCTGACGCTAGGAAGTACCAGAAGGTAGTAAAAGTTTGTATAGATGCAGGGTTATATGCAGGTAGTAGTATATATGGGTCTAATACTTAATCAAGATGTAAATAGTTAGTTAGAAGCTATCGTCAAGGGGGAGTCTGTTGGTACACCCTGTGTGACGATAGCAGTCTAAGTGTACTAGCATTTTGGTTCAAGTAATATTACAAAGTATTAGATATTTGATTTATGTGTTTATATATGTTTGATAGTTATTGATTGTATGTTTGAACTTAATGTAATGTATTACAAGAAGTTCAAACATAAAATCCAAAGATTAATTCAAATATAAGTTGAATCATATAATCAAATATAAGTTGAACATGAGAAATTCGAATTTAGTGACAAATTCGAATTTAACATGGAGGTAAATTCGAATGTGTCTTATAGACAAACTCGAATGGGCCCTAGGCCTGGATTCGAGTTTGTCCATTGACAAACTCGAATAGACCTCTATAATTAGGGATTAACTCGAATCATTAGCAGACTTTTGCAGAATTCGTGTGAGATTAAGCAAAAGGGCGATCTCGAGTTTATCAGTATTGTGAGTGTTGTTGCGGAGAGAATCATCTCGTAGGTGCGTTCGTCGTCGTCCGTACAGCGTTGTGATAGTCTCCGTGTTCCGTGTGAGAGTTGTATCCGTTAAGCCGTTAACGAGGATTCCGCACTCGTTGACGGTGTCGCGTCTAGATAGATATGTGTAGAGTCAAGACCTTACACAAACTTGCAGAATTTCACGAGCCCTAGGTTTGTTTTCCAAGTATGCAAGATAGTGAAGAATGAAAATGAGATGAAAAGGGCAGCCACGATTAGAGAGGCTTTTGAGCCCCAATTGGTCAAAATCTTACAACCACATCGCCTCAAGTCTTTTTCCTCTAACTTCAGCCACAAGACTTATTACTCCTTCCCTTTTTAAATCCTCTAGACATTATGTAAGTTTATACCACTTGTACATCAAGCTTTAGGTCCTGTACATATTCATATGTATTCCCCATTTACGAGGTCTAAGGCACATAGAACTAGTTAGAGAAGCATATAGCTAATAATTTTCATACTAATCATAATTAAACAATTAAATTTAATTCATTTAACAATTTAATTAGGGTTTATTATGAAAAAAACCAACATGTTTTTATGTGTTTTGCGTTTTCGTCCCTCCACGTTATTTTTTTTTTTCCAAAAAAGTCCTCAAGTTACTCTTTTCTTTTTGGTTTAGTTGAAATTTGGACATTAGAACCCGGTTTTTCAGTTTTTTAAAACCCGGTTCACAAATTATAATCGGGGTCTAATGTCCAAATTTCACTAAACCAAAAAGAAAAGAATAACTTAAGTTTTTACGGAAAAAAATAACATGGAGGGACGAAAAGGCAAAAAAACATGAAAACATGTTGGTTTTTTTCATAATAAACCCATTTAATTAACCAAATTATTACCTTAATAGTTTGGATGTTACAATGTTTGTGTGTGTATGTCTATATATATATATATATATATATATATATACACACACACACACACACACACACACACATATATATATATATATATATATATATATATATATATATATATATATATATATATATATATATATATATATATACATACATGTATATATATATATAGGGTCGGGATCAATGGGGGACCATGTTAGACTGGGGAACCGGAGTCCACCTATGTTTGGTTATAAGTAAAAAAGGGTAGTATAGTCAATTAGGTTTATCTTAATTAATAGATGACAACTAATGAATTAATAAATCCCTTAATTATAGGATTTACTTCCATAACAATATCTTTAATAAATTTGAAAATGGGGTTTTAGTGAACATATTCAATTGGGTTTGACAAAGAGTTTTAGTGAACAGATTCAATCGGATCCGACAGTGGGTTTTAGTGAACATGTTCAACCAGAGGTGTCAAATAAATGTATTTGTTCTTTTCATCAAACCGTTTGTGAATGTTCAATATAATATACGCGTTATTAAACGTGCAACCAGGGTTTATTGTGTTTTTAGTCGATGTTATCCCTTTTGGTGATAAACCAATATTGACGGTATTGAACATGTTCAATCGTGATTTATGGTGTGTGTGTCTGTGTGTGTAGTCGATGGGTTCCATTTTGGTGATAAACCAAGATTTATAGTATGTCATCGTTGCACATGTTCAGTATGGGTGTAAGGAATGATACTAACTGAAATGGAGATTTTCATGGGATACACAGAATCTTCGATTCTAATTTAAAATTTTAATACCAATTTTACCCCCAACACTAATTAACATGGGAAAGAATTTTAAGCAAATATTATATTCTATTTTATGATTTTAATAATAAATGCTTGGCTATAAATGGTTCCCCGGTACCCCAGTCTAACATGGTACCCCATTGATCTTGAATATATACATACATACACACACACACATATATATATAAATACACACACACACATAGGATACGGATCACGTTATGGTGAGAAGGGGTGAGAAAGAATATTGAGCATTCATCTAATATTGTATCACACATCTCACCATGCCAGATTGTTTCATACATTCTTTAAATATACAAGCTATCAATTAGAAACTTTCTAAATCTTTTATTTTTATTTATTTTACTTTTATATATTAAATGAATTTTATTATTTTAAATATCATCAACATTTTATAAATTCATGATTCAGTAGTTCACAAACTGATGAATCAATAATTATTTGATTGATACAATTATATTATTGACTACTTTTTATGACATTAGAAATTTATAAAACGATGATTCAATGATACTTTGAAATATTAAAATTATTTGTTTTAAGATACAACACTCAAAGATAACAATTCAAGTTTTTTTTATTCACTGATTCATCGCTTTGGAAAAGTGATATATATTGTGAGATTGATTGCTATATCATTAATTGATAGGGCTATATGTCAAAAATAGCAACAACTTTTTGTAGTTTTACCGTTTATACTCACATTATTTATTTTTTATCATTAATAACAACAACTTTTGTATATTTTTACCGATTATACCAACTTTTGACCTGGAAACTTGCTATAGCAGGTTACCATCCATTAATATCAACAACTTTTATCTTTTTACCAATAATAGCAATACCGTTTTATATTTTTACCAATAATAGCAACGACTTTTAAATTTTACCAATAGGGCTAATGACCGAAAATAGTAACATCTTTTGTCATTTTTTTCATTAATAGCAACATTATTATTTTTTATCATTAATAACAATAAATTTTGTTTTTTTTTTTATCAATACTAGCAACTTTTAACCCAACTAACTAGAAACTAACTGAGTTTCCAGTTAACTTAGCTGACATGAATTTTTTTTTTGCTGAGTTGGACACCCATGTGTATAACCAGATGTACCAGGTTAAAATTTTGGGATCCTCCATGGTGGCATTCTCCCTCACTGGCTAGCGAAAGCCAGCGATTCGCATTCTTGACTGACCCTCCGTCTTCATTGCTGGAGCTCTGTCCGCATTGTTACTTATTTGGGCCCTCTTCTTCTAACAACCAACCCGACCCGGCCTCCAACCTCAAATACGACCGACCCGTCTCAACCTTCTACGACGACTCAAGCTTCGGCTACACCCTCGACAGACCCATCAATAATTGGGTCCGAAAAAGACGAACCTGGCTTAAACTTCACCTTTCATTCGATTCCAAGTCGCAAGAGCGTGTCTTTATCGTCACCGGATCACGATCAACCCCATACAAAAGCCCCACCGGAGACCATCTCTTGTTAAGATTTTACTGGAATAAAGTAGATTATTGTCGAATCCATGGTTACGATATCTTTTACAACGTCTTACTCGACCCCAATATGCCATGCTGGGCCAAGATTCCGGCGGTTCGGGCGGCGATGGTGGCACATCTGGAAGCCGAGTGGATAACCTGGTACGTCTGGTTATATACGTGGGTATCCAACTCAGCAAAAAGAATCTATGTCAGCTAAGTTAACTGGAAACTCAGTTTCCAGTTAGTTGGGTTTCAAGATGCTAATATTGATAAAAAAAAAAAAAATAAAAGTTATTGTTATTAATGATAAAAAAAATAATAATGTTGCTATTAATAAAAAAAATGACAAAAGATGTTAATATTTTTTGTCATTAGCCCTTTACCAATAATAAAAACATATCAAATTAAATTTTCTTTTATCTTTAACTAATCATTACTTTAAAGAAACTAAATTTATGAAAATCGAAATACAATCAAATAAGTTCATAATCTATTTTTTTGTTTAAATTTTGTTATAAATAAATCAAATGTAATGTGTGCCTATAAAAGAGATAAAAAAAATATGTTTGCTATAGACATTAAAATTTGAAGATTATTTTGATGTGTCATATTTTCATGCATAGCAGAGTTTTATAGGTATGATAGGGTCAACCATTGAAGTGTAACGTGACAACGTGAAACTCAAATCATTTTGTATAAGATGTCATAGAAATATAATGAACACATTATGCTACATTTGTATTCTTTTTTGGATACTCAGTTCAACAATATTTGCATTATTTAATTTAATTGATAAATACATGAATAATATTATAAATAATTATGATCTAATCATGGATAATTAGTTCTTTATTTATTTGATAAATAAAATGGTAATATTAAAAAGTTGCATCCGTTTATTTTATGAATAATTATATATGATTTAATAATCTAATTATTCTATCTCTAACAAAATTTGGATACAAATATAAATTATGAACTTATTTGAACGTCATATGATTTCCATAAATTTAAATCATATATAATCATCCATAAAATAAAGGGATGTATCTTTAAATATTACCATTTTATTTATCAAATAAATAAAAGACTAATTGTGAATTCACTTTTCATGCAATTCATACAACATAAAACAATCATATGAACAATTATTAATCAAACACAATCTATTGAATGATTAAGAGAGAAAATATTACATTGATGTTCTTGGCTTTCTTGCAAAGCACTTCTCCTATTATCTCTAAATCAGATCCATATGTGTGTGTGTAATCTTCGATTCTTAGCAGCATGCGTAGCATACATTTCTATTTATACACAATACACAAGTATTGTGTATTTACACATATAACCCCTAATCTATTGAGTATTTACAATTATATACAATATAATTGTTTCATCTCTATTATTTATTCCCAACATTCTCCCCCTTAGAGATGAACACAATTATTAAAGTAATATTCATTTCAGCTCTACAAATATTGTCCCTAACAATCTCCCCCTTAGAGATGAAATCAATTTTCTGATAAAAGATCATTTCAGGGACTTTTTCGTGAATATTCTTTTATTCTCTGATCTCTGAATCTTCTTCTTTTCTTTATTTGACTCTCTCTGATCTTCACATATCTTCTTCTCTGAACTTCTCTTTTCTTGTATTTTCTTGTAAGTACACTCCCCCTTGAATCATGAATAGCTTTTTAATTCTCTCCCTTGATCAATTCATTTGATATGATGTAGCAATTGTCTTCAGTTGACTTCAATCTACTCAACTGTTGTCTCTGAACTTTAGTTTTTCTCCCCCTCATGATGATCATAAGAATTATGAAAATCATGCAAAATCTTCAGAGACATTAATTCATTGAAGTTTACAGTAGCAGAAATACAACAACAATTACAATTTCAAAATATTTCAAATTGACTTTCTCCCTCTCAAACTGATATCCTCTCCCCCTATACAAAACCAACCTAACTCACTCTTCCTCAAAAATTTCACTCCCCCTCGAATTGATACTTTAGCTTTTCAGAATAAAAAAAAAGCTTTTCAACTTTGGGGAAAATGAAACACATTCATTTTGTGAGAAAATGAGTCCAGGTCCACATAGGATTCCTGTTTACACAATAGACAAAATCTATGTGACCTACGTTCAGCGCTGGCATGATAGTAACACTGGTAGGATTTCCAAATAGTCATCGTGAAATCCTTTATCATGAAAAAATCACTCATATTTGTTCCGGCTTAGTCACTTTGGACTAGCAATTTATAATCAAAATAATCTTCATTTTCTAATGTCTATAGAAAACATATTTTTTATATTTTTATAGGCACACATTGCATTTGATTTATCTCTAACAAAATTTAAACAAAAAATGGATTATGAACTTATTTTATTGTGTTTTCGATTTTCATAAATTTAGTTTTTTTAAAATAATGATTAGTTAAAGATAAAGGAAAATTTAATTTGATATGTTTTTATTATTGGTAAAAAGTTAAAAGTCGCTGCTATTATTGGTAAAAATATAAAACGTTGTTGCTATTATTGGTAAAAAGATAAAAGTTGTTGGTATTAATGTACGGTAACCTGCTATAGCAGGTTTCCAGGTCAAAAGTTGGTATAATCGTAAAAAATACAAAAGTTGTTGCTATTAATGATAAAAAATAAATAATATGGGTATAAACGGTAAAACTACAAAAAGTTGTTACTATTTTTGGCATATAACCCTTAATTGATACAATCATTTATAAGATTGATACAATTTAAATACATTGATACATTCACTGATTCAGTTATTAAAAAATAGTGATACAATACAATCATTTATAAGATTGATACAATTTAAATACATTGATACATTCACTGATTCAGTTATTTAAAAATAGTGATACAATTACTTAAATGATTGCTACAATATTTTACGACATTGAGTTTCAATACAGTTAGTTGATACAATAGTTTAGAAAACTAATCCAATAATATAATAATACATATGATTCGGTAATTTAAAGACACTGATACAATTATATACGGTCGATATAAATCTTTTTATAGATATCAATAATTCGGGCCAAGATCTAAAAAAACATTGATATGTTCAATCTTTTAGTCGATTAATATGATATTTAATTATATCCATTCAAATATTTTCATGATACATTGTTGCATGATACCTTGCAAACCAATATGTCGAGTACACATTGACTTAAACGAAGATCTTATCACAACTTAAAACTAATTTTCAAGGTCTTATCGCATATCGAAATTAAATTCAAAAATCTCGTTACATTTCGAATTCAAAATCAACACAACTCGTTAACAAGGAAAATGAAAATAAAAAAAAAATTCATGAAAAAATCAATGGCAACTTCGTCCTATAAATCACCCAATTCCATAAATCGAGAAAAACAAATTTAATCACTACAAGGAAAATGAGAAAATTTGACGGACCCTTTTTGCGGCGACTTGTGTCGTCGCAAATACCCCACTAAAAGACAAAAAAAAATATGTTTTTTTGACTAAAATTGGTCAATATTCGGAGATGGCCTTTTGCGGCGACATTGTCGTCGCAAAAAGGCACTGCATATAAATTTTTTATTTTTTTTTGGCACGAAAATAGGTTTTTGCGCGGTGAAAAGACCGCGTTTTTTTTTCGAGTATCAGCGACGACATTTAAGGGAATCCGCGACGACGTGTCGCCGCAATAGGGTTAGCCGCTTTAACCTAACAGCGACCCAGCCTTTCTCACTTTTCACCAAACTTTTCACATACCTCACCTCTCACTCTCCTCCTTCCGCTTCTCGATTTTTCGTTTCTTTCTCCGGCCACTCTCCACCACCGGTGTCCCTCATTTTCCGGATCCACTCTCCACCACAAGCGACCCTCCATTTTTTCCGGCGACTTCGGTTCATCTCCTTTTTTTTGGTGAAGCTTGGTTATTTCCGACCAAAATATAAGGTTGGTTTCATTTAACATAAATGTCGTTATTTTTACGTAAATTTCTATGAACTTAAAGTTTGTTTTATTTTTCCGGTTTCTAGTTGTTGCTCCGGTGAACACTCCGGTTGGTCGACATTAAAGGATAGTATTTTTTTTTATTCCTGATTTTTATATATTATTTAAGTTATTAAATCAATTTTCAAAATATTATGTTTTAAATTTGTGCTTAAAATATAGACTTTTTATGATATGAAAATATTAACTTTTAATATGATTTCTAGTAGAAAAATTAAATTTTATATGCATATAGAGTTTTTATGATATGAAAAAAGTGTATTTAATTGCAATATATTTTTTATTGTTAGAAAGTATGAAAAAATTATAATTATATTATGTTAATACACATTTTTTAAAGTGTGTTTAGTTTAATATTATTATTAGTAATTAGTGTTAACTTGTATTATTAAACATATGTTAGTTAGTTAGTGCTATTAAAAAAATATTACTTTTAAAGTAACATAAATATACATTATAAAATTTATATAATATTTAAATAAAATAAGTTAATATGTATTATTTGATATCACATAAGAATGGTAATGTATACACTTGTGTATGTGTGTGTTTATATATGTATATGAAAATCTGTTATTGGTAATTTGCGATATATAATTTGCATAGTTGTGTGATTTATATACTTTGTAATATACCTGATAATTTGCATAGTTGTGTGATATATATACTTGGTAAGATACTTGATAATTTGGTAATATATAGAGTTATTGTAATATTAGTTGGTAATATATACATGTTAATATTTGATATATATGTAAGTAATCGTTTTACTTAAATGCATGAAATTGTATATAAATATTTCATTTAGTGTTTATTATGAAATATATATAATATCAAATTTTTTTTTGTAATTATACAGCATGAGATGGAGCAGCTTCGGAATAATCAACTCGGAAGTTCCAACCCAATGACCGAAGAAGAGATATTGTCTCAATTCTTGGGAGAACGTCGTGGTCATAATCGCGAAATTGGGAGAAAATTATCAGGCAGTTTATCGATTTCAAAGTCTCAATCACAACCAGAAACGTATTCAAAAGCAGAAGTTGATAAATTAGTTGCTCGACAAACAAAAAAGCAACAAAAATTAAGCTCGACAAGAACTTTTATACAATGCATTAAGAGCCGCGAATATAGACGTTCCTGGTTATGATGAAGACTCGGAAAATGACGAAGACGAGGAAATGACGAAGACGAAGAAGATTATTAGTTTATATTATGTAATGTTTTTTAATTGTAAATGCTTATTTGGTAAATCTTTTGTAACTACTGTTGTTTTGAAATATATAAAATTTGAGTTTGTTGGAACATATCAAATTGTAAATGCTGCAAACACATTTATATAACCCGATTGGAGGCAAAAAAAACAGCCAAAATCCGTGCATTTTTGTCACTTTTTGCGACGACATATTGACCTTTTGCGGCGCCATGTCGTCGCTAAAGCCCACTGACCGTGCATTTTTTGTCACTTTTTGCGACGACATATTGACCTTTTGCAGCGACATGTTGTCGGTAAAGACCACTGAAATTTTTTTTTTTTTAACTTTTGGCGACCACCCGTCGTTGCGAAAGGTACAAATGTCGTCGCAAAAAGGAGGATTTAGCGGCGACTAAGTCGTCGCAAAAGGTTTTCATTTTAATTTTGAATTAATTTTCATGATACTTTTGCGACGATAGTGTCGTCGTAAAAAGTGATGACGTGTCAACACGATATGGAAAAAGTCGTCGCAAAAGGTGTAAAATGTCGTCGCAAAAGATGTTTAGCTACGAGGCTACGACGACGACTTATCTACGACGACATGTCGCCGCAATAGGTCATCTGCGACAACATTAACACCTTTAGCGACGACATTTGTTGCCGCAAAAAGCTGATTTTCTTGTAGCGAATTTTCATAGTAATCAACTGGATAATACCTTTAACAAAAGAAATTAACAAACAAAATTGATTTTGAAAAACATTGAAATTTAAGTAATGAGTTGCCTCATGAAACTAACGAATTGGTTCCGGTGATTCCTCAAAATCAACACGCATACAATAAATAGGTGTAGATCAAATAAGGACTTCATTCTCCCAATACTTACATGATTCTAATAACCTGCAATTGTCAATGGGAACATCAAAACGAGACGTCTTCGTCTACGATTTTGTAGATATCAATCCAGATTGTTAACAATGGTGCTCAATACCGTTGACGGCCTTAGCCCTTGAACCCTAACAGTCGAACTCTCTCCTGACAGTTGCATACGTTGCCGGTATAGAAAGGGTGGACGATGATGCTCAAACCCTTGAAAGAGACGATATGGAACCTAGTCGTCGCACCCTTGTTGTGTCATTGGAGGTGGTAAAGGGGTGAGTCGGCGATAGACGCACATTTTAATTAAGTGTAGCTTATCAGATGTGGTGTAATCTCACTCTATTATCATGTGTACCATGCATCCTAAAGTCTATATTTCTTCTCACCATTCTCTCTTTAATAATCATTCTCACGTGATCCAACCTCTAGATAACATAGATGTGTGTGTACACAAAGACATATGTATGTATATATACACATGTATATATGTATACATACATATGTATATACTTATGTGTGTGTGTGTGTGTGTCTATATATATATATATATATATATATATATATATATATATATATATATATATATATATATATATATATATATATATAGATAGAGAGAGAGAGAGAGAGAGAGAGAGATAGAGAGAGAGAGAGTTGGAATCACATAAGAACCCTTCAATTCCGTAAGAACGTGAGAACCCTCCAAAATGCACAAATTTATACATCAAATGCACAAATTTGAAAATTGAATTTATAACTTAAAAGCATTATTGGGTTACAATATTAATAAATATCATAATCTAACATTAAAATTATCTTTAAAATTTAGATTCACTAAGTTTTACACTAAATACACAAATTTGAACATTAAATGCACGAATTTTGTCAATGCATGAAATCGTACATAAAGTGGACAAATTTATCATGATATGCGTAAATTTTTGTATCAAATGCATAAATTTATCAAATGTATAAATTTTAACATTAAATTCATAATTTTATACATTAAATGCACAAATTTTAGAGAGGTTCTCACGGTAATGAGGGTTATTATGGGAACCCTGTTGGATATTAAATTTCGATCTTCTGGATTTATCTTGTAATAATTATTTATAGAATATTTAGTCTTGTATTTTATTTTCAAGTTATTTTTAAGTGAATGAAAAGTTCAAGGGGCAAATGTGCCATTCCTTGAAACTTAATTAAATGAACCTATGTATAGGTGTCTAGGGTTTTGTAATCTCACGGTTGTCATTTATGTGAGAATTGAATATTCTGTTGTTCTAGTCGCCACATATTTGCTCTCAACATTCTCGTTGTCTTCTTTAATCATTTCATATATTGAGTGCAAATTCTGATTGTGAGTGTTTATTGAACATTAAAGTGCTGATATTATCTGGGAAACAACAACAACAATTGGTATCAGAGCCCATAAAGGTGGATTTAAACTGAAAAAATCGGATTCTGTTGCTATTCAAGCTGTTCTTCGAGTTTTTCATCACAAAACCGCCGGTTAGATCTTTATTTTCTCAACTATTTTGCTGTTTTCATGTTGTTATCTCCATATGATCATCCTATTATCATTCCCTACTGATTTAGAGCTTCTTAGGTTCAATCTTATCATCATATTGTTCATCTAATCGGTTGTTGACAATCTTGAAAACATGGGTTTTCTAGCTTTTTTGGTCCATTTTTAAAGCTTTTTTTAAGTGTTTTGGTATATTTTAAAGGCTAAAAAGTGTTTAAAATAATTTTCCAATCATTTAGAAACAATTTTAGGCCAAAAATCTGCTAGTTTTAAGTCTGAACAGATTCTGAAATTTTTTATATCCGCTGTAATTCGGACCATTTCGGACCCTGTAGTTTAGCTCTTCGGACCGTAATTCGGACCATCTTGGACCACCATTCGGACCATACCTCGGTCCATTTTGGACCAAATCTTGCCCAATTCGGACACAACTTCGGTCCCATCCGAACTTTGGACCATCCGAAGTTCAGATCAGGCAATTTTAGCTCACTTAATTTGACTTGTACTTTAATTGGAAATTTCATTTCGGACCACCCGAATCCGGACCATCCGAATTCGGTGTTCCCTTCTGGAAATTTTTCCCAACTGATCATCCGGACTCAGTGCTATACATCCGAATTCGGTCTTCTGTTTTTGGTCCACCCGAATTCAGGTTCCAGCCATTTGTCACTGTTCATCCGAATTTGACCATCCGAATTCGGTTCATCCGTCCATTGGTCAACACAGTCTTGGTCTATCCGAAAGCACTGTTCACCCGAATTCGGTTCCTGTCCGAACCCACTGTTCACCCGAATTCGGTTCCACCCGAAATCAATACTTGATCCGAATTAGTACCATCCGGAGTACTATTAATCCGCAGTTCAGTCAATCCGATTCTAGTTTCCACATTCAAGATCTTATTCTTCTATATCAGCACCCTATATCATGTCTCGTGAAGCTCTTGTCCTTGGATCCGAGAACAGACCACCTGTTCTGTATCCCGATGAGTATGCGCAGTGGAAGTCCCGTTTCCTAATGTTTGTCGGTATGCAACCCAGTGGCAACCTTATGCTTCAATCCATCTCTGAGGGTCTAGTTATCTACTATCGGGAAATAGCTGCTAGACCCGAGGCTGACCCCCCTGTACTCGCATCAAAAGTTGAAAGGGAACCTGCAAATGATGTCGAGCGAGATAGGCAGCATGCAGACAAGAGGGCCGAATATCTGATCTACCAAGCCCTCCCCACTGATATCTGTGACACCCTTGCCACAATAACCACATTTACATAACACCCAGGATTAATCACCAACATACAAATAACATAATGATCTGATAGCTTAAATTTCAGTGCGGAAGCATAAAATACAAAATAAAATAAAATAATACATATTTGTCATACACTCTACGGTGCTACATAGGTTACACGTCTAAGTCTACAAACTCAAACTGTATTACATCATCCCCAAATTTATTACAACAGTGATTCCATAAACCAAATACCAAGTTAAACTGTAGGAACCTTCAAATGCTTCAACAAATGTCCTAGCTAGATGGTCCCGCAGCGGATTTTCCTTTTCCTGTAAAAATACAACAACTGAAGGGGTAAACTAATGCTTAGTGAATACCATATGATTTTACACATTCTACAAATCATTATGATGCCACCCAGAGTAACCGCGGTAACACATACCGTATACTCCACACGTACCCAAGGTACGCAAACCCGAGCCGCAGCTCCTTCGAGCTGACTCTCGGCATAAGAAAACCAACCATCTGAGGTAGACATTACATCGGGGATGACTTACTGTCTATCCTGACCATAGAGGTGTCAAACTCTTGGTCATATAGCACAGTAACATCAGAATACAGACGCGACCACGCAGGTCCATCGAAAGGATGCACAACAAATGAACGGACATGCAACAAGTATGAATGTGCATCAACATATACGCATGTTAGTAGTGTGCCAAACGAAAATGAAACAACATGCCTCAGCAGGCAATGCGAACATAATGCAGATGCAGCAATGTTAAAATCAAAGGTACTCACAGTGGGTGCGTTATTAAACTTCAGTTAATTTTATTTCTCCTCGGAATTTCAACCGGATCCACAAAGTACCCCACTGTGGGTTAAACAACACCACAAGGGACCTGTTTCATTTCCATAAGGAAAAACATATTATCATTATATGTTCTTTAACAATTTGACATTATCTTGTATAAATAAAAGTGTTACAACATTCGGATCCGTCATCCGAAACTCATATTTAAATCTCACCATATGGTGTGTTATCCATCTCAATTAACCCTTCATTATATACCTTTAATATGGTACCAAAAATATCCCAAAAGTGTGATTATTTGACTATCGATTCGGGTCCTTAATAACCCATCCGAATCACACCTAAATTGCAGGCGACTCGCCGAGTCGAGGTCAGAATTACGGATCCTCGGCCGGATTTCGGATCCATATGAATCAAGTTGACCCATCCGAATTCGGGTCCATCCGAGTTCGGTTCTTATTTGTTTTCGGTCCAATTCAATTTCGGGTCTCATCCGAATTCGGGTCCAAACCGGATTCGGATTTAACACTTATGAATTTTTGAAGATTTTATGCAAGTGTTCTTGGTGACTCGCCGAGTCACCCATGCGACTCGCCGAGTCGACCATCAGTTATGAAGGTCGCAGCATACGGATTTTAAGCAAAAACTTCCAAAACTTAAATCTAACAACATGCAATCCATACATTTGATATACTACTATATATTGAACTTTCTACATCATTTTCTATATCATTTACAACCAATTTTGTCCAGATTTGACCAAAAATATGAACTTTTCTTCAAGAACACAATATTTCATAAAAACTCAGATTTCTTACTTTCTGGACCGATTCAACCAACGATTCTTGTTTCCTAAGCTTCAGTAATCTTCCAAGAATGATTTCCCACTACTATAACAAACATGCATTACAAATTTTCAGATTTAAAAATCCGAATTTTGTTTCATTATTCTTCAAAATAAAACCCCAAAACTCAAAATTATGTTCTTACCTTAATTTCCACTTGAATCTTGTTAATTTCCAGATATAAATCCACGAATTTATCTTGACAATTTCGAATTTCAGCAAGGATCTAGAGAGATTGAGAGAGTTCTTTGTGATGATAGATAGAAATGAGAATGAAAGACTCAAAGAGTCTTTTATTCCAAAGTTTCGGGTTTTGTCATAAGTGGCCCCTCCACTTATCTGATTTCACTAAATACTGATTTTGTCTTAGTTTTATCATTTTCTAACATTTATGAATCATCTTATTTCATAATAATAATTCAAAATTCCAAAGCTTCATTATTTCTCAAAATAGCAACCAACTTTCATAATCCAAATACATAATCATTTTCGTAATTCAACTTAATTATACAAAAATTCATTTAGTTATCCCAATTACAATAAATTAAAATCCGAGGATGTTACAGCATGGGCTCCACCACGCTCAACTTCGTCCTCGAAGTTACTCGGATTCGAACAGCTGAGGATACTTCTTCGACATCTCAGACTTTGCTTCCCAAGTATGATTTGCTCCTTTGTGATGCTTCCAACGTAGAAGCACCATCTCTATCTCTTTGCTGCTTAATTTCTTCACTTTTGTATCTAACACACACTCCGGCTCTTCAACATACCGGAGCCTTTCATCAATCTGCAATTCAGTGTGATCTGCCCAATCCTCGTTTCCGGTTGTGAACGATTTCCTGAGATTCCCAACATGGAACACCGGGTGTATGCCCGACATTTCTTCAGGCAACTCTAAGCGATAAGACTGATTTCCTATTTTCTCGGTAATTCTGAATGGTCCGACGAATCTCGGAGCCAACTTTCCTCTTTTCACAAATCGTGTAACACCTCTCATAGGTGACACCTTCAAATAAACCCAATCATTTACATCAAAACTGATTGGTTTGTGCCTCCTGTCATAATAACTCTTCTGGCGATCCTGAGCCGCTTTCATATTCTGTCTCACCAGCTGAATCTTCTCATTCGTTTCCTGTAATAATGCCGGCCCAGCAATCGGCGTCTCTCCGGTTTCCCTCCAACACGTAGGAGTCCTACACCTTCTCCCATATAATGCCTCAAACGGTGCTTTCTTGATCGTCGCGTGGTAACTATTATTATATGAAAACTCGATCAGTGGCAAATGATCGTCCCAATTGCCACCGAGATCCAATATGCACGATCACATCATATCTTCAAGCGTTAGGATGGTCCGCTCACTCTGACCATCAGTTTGCGGACGATAAGCCGTACTCATAGCGATCCTCGTTCCCAACCCTTCTTGTAAAGCCGACCAAAAGTTGGAAGTAAATCGGCTGTCCCGGTCCGATACAATAGACTTTGGCACCCCGTGTCTAGAAACTATCTCAGCCACATAAATCTATGCCAACTTTTCCAAAGAATAATTCTCTCTTATTGGGATAAAGTGTGCCGATTTAGTTAACCTATCAACTATTACCCAAACAGCATCGTGCTGACGCTTAGTCTTCGGCAACTTTGTAACAAAGTCCATCGTTATATGTTCCCACTTCCATTCCGGGATGGGAAGCGGTTGCAAACTACCGTAAGGTTGTTGGTGTTCGGCTTTCACTAACCGACAAATTCTGCATCTCTCCACATACTGACCTATGTCTTTCTTTAATCCCGGCCACCAAAAGTCTGCGTTCAGCTCGTTGTACATCTTTGTGCTCCCGGGATGTACAGAATATTTCGATTGGTGAGCTTCTTCTATTATCACTTTTCTCATACCTCCATACTTTGGCACCCAGATTCTTCCGTACACACCTTTCAATCCAGATTCGCTCGTTTCCATATTCTTAATCTGTGCTCTTATATCCTCAGCACCAACATTTTCATCTTTCAAGGCTTCCTCTTGAGCGGCCTTAACATCTTCAATTATTGTGGAAGTTAACATAGTAGACGTCATCATGTAGCAGCAATCCTTAGAGTAGGCCTTACGGCTTAGTGCATCGGCTACTACATTAGCCTTCCCAGGATGATAAAGGATCTCACAGTCGTAATCCTTTATAAGTTCCATCGACCTACGCTGTCTCATGTTAAGCTCCTTTTGGCTGAAAATATACTTCAAACTCTTATGATTCGTGTATAACTGACACTTAGTTCCATAGAGATAGTGTCTCCACAGTTTCAGTGCAAATGTGACAACTGTCAACTCAAGATCATGAGTTGAGTAGTTCTTTTCATGCTGCTTAAGTTGTCTCGAGGCATACGCTATTACTTTCCCGCGCTGCATCAATACCGCACCAAGTCCCAACCTCGAAGCATCCGTGTATACAACAAAGTCCTCATTACCCTCTGGTAGGGCAAGTATCGGTGCTTCACTTAGCGTCTTTTTCAAAATATCAAACGCCTCTTGCTGCACGGTTTCCCATACAAACGGTGCATTCTTCTTTGTTAACACAGTTAAAGGAACTGCAATCTTTGAAAAATCTTTTATAAACCTCCGATAGTAGCCCGCCAACCCCAGAAAACTTCTGACTTCTGTAGCTGAACGAGGCGGCTCCCAATTCCTTACCGCTTCTACCTTAGCCGAATCTACAGAAATTCCGGCCCCCGAAATCACATGTCCCAAAAATTGAATCTGTTGCAGCCAAAACTCACATTTTGAGAACTTGGCATACAATTTCTCTTTTCTTAGTAATTCCAGAAATTCCTTTAAATGATTAGCATGTTCAGCCTCAGACTTTGAATACACCAGGATATCGTCAATGAACACAATCACCGACTTATCTAGCATCGGTCTACAAACTCGGTTCATTAAATCCATAAAAACAGCCGGGGCATTGGTTAACCCAAAAGGCATAACCAAGAACTCGTAATGCCCGTAACGTGTCCTAAAAGCTGTCTTAGGTACATCTTCCTCTCGAACTTTTAACTGATGATACCCCGACCTCAAGTCAATCTTAGAAAAGACACACGCCCCGTGTAACTGGTCAAACAAGTCATCTATCCGCGGTAACGGATACTTGTTCTTAATTGTCAGCTTATTCAGCTCCCGGTAATCGATGCACATCCTCATGGTGCCATCTTTCTTCTTCACAAACAATACCGGAGCTCCCCACGGCGATGAACTCGGTCGAATGAAGCCCTTATCCAACAACTCCTGGAGTTGTGTCATCATCTCTTTCATTTCAGTAGGAGCAAGGCGATAAGGGGAACGAGCTACCGGTGCAGCTCCAGGGATCAAGTCAATGCGAAATTCCACTTGTCTCTCAGGCGGCACGCCAGACAAGTCTTCCGGAAACACATCGGGAATTGTGATACATTAGGCACATCGGCCAACGTCTTCTTCTCAGCCTTAGCATCAATAGCATATGCTAAGTAGGCGTCACATCCCTTTGCAACAAGCTTTCGAGCTTTTGCAATAGTCAACAAACACAGATCCCCACTTTTCCTATCCCCGTAAATACAGATCTCACGCCCCTCCGGAGTAGTTATTTTTATCATCCGCTTCTTACATACTATGTGGGCTTCATTCTCTATCAACCAATCCATCCCGATAATTACATCAAATTCACTAAACTCGATCGGAATCAAGTCCAAATTGAAGACTACATCTTCAATCACTAAGGTGCAGTTACGGTATACATGATCTACTTTGACTAGAGTATTACTAGCATTTTCAATATCTAGTACAACAGATAACTTAGACACAGGCATGGCAAGTTGTTGTGCAAACATAGTAGATACAAATGAGCGGTTGGCACCCGAATCGAAAAGAACTCGTGCAGGCATGGAATTAACAATAAACATACCAGTAACCACCTCGGGGTTTTCCCTAGCCTCCTCCACAGTAATCTGAAATGCACGAGCCGGTGCCCTTTGTGGCTGGTTCCGGCGGTTGACTGAACCACCACTAGATCCTCCAGATGATCGTGTTGTCGATGGAGCAGTAGCTGCTGGAACATTCTTTCGACAATTCCGACTATAATGCCCCCATACCCCACACTTATGGCAAGCATCAGATTTCCGTGGGCATTCATTCTGAAAGTGGCCCAACTCTCCGCAGCAAAAACACGCACGCCCATTTGTGCACTTGCCGAAATGTTCCAGATGGCACTTATTACAATACTGTGGCTCGGTGTTGATAGAGTAAGCACGAGCACGACCAGAAGAACTAGACTGTCGACGGAAGGAATGTTGCGGCGAGTACTGCGATGATCGTGAAGAACCAGAGTAGCCTCCTTCGCGTTGACGTTTAGGTGGTGAAGGTTGAGTTGGGTTAGCTGAAGCAGCAGCGGACCCCATCACATATCCAGACATACTTAGAATCTGTTCCACATTTCTGGCGGCTTCCAATAGACCAGCAAATGTGGGGTAGCGTACATTGCTCATCACCCTTCGAATTTCCAAATCAAGACCAGCCTCAAATCTGGTCACTTTTCTTTCTTCTGTATCCACCTGATGAGGCGCGAACAAACTTAGCCTCGTGAACTCTACTGCATACTGGGACACAGACTTAATCCCCTGAATCAGTGTCATGAATTTTGCCTCCAATCTTCGGCGCTCATCGGCCGGGCAGTATTGCTGAGTGAAAATTTCTAGTAAACTCAGCCCATTTCATTACAGCAACCTTCTCCATTGTTAACGCATTCACCATCGAGTTCCACCACATTACTGCATCCTTGGTGAACATTGCAGTAGCGAACCGGACCATATCCTTCTCAGCACAATCGCTGATTCGGAATGTCCGTTCAGTGGCTGTTATCCATTCCAGAGCGGCAACAGCATCACCCAGTCCATTGAACTCGACTGCTCCATTTCCCTTGAACTCCTTAAACCGACAACCTCTGGGCTTATTAGATGACCCAGTGTTGTCATCTTGCTCGTCATTGTTTCCTCCCTCCTTTTCCTTATTCTTCCTTTTGTCTTCTCTTCTCTTCGCTTAGCTTCGGCCTCATCTCGAGCCCGAAACTGATCTTGTATCATCCGATTTTGCTCAGCCATCATGGCTAGCATCATTTCTCTCGTCTCTTCAGGTGTCATTCCTCCTCCAGACATGTTCTGAAATATGAAACATATAACTTATTTAGTAACATGTCATTAATTTATAGACACCACCCAATTTTCCCGTATGATAGTCAATATTCTTATGATTACTAGATCGTAACCTATCTTAGTTCAAATCATTACTTAGAATCTCTACATATCATCACTTAATGTTTGAGATCAAGACCTCACGGACACTTGAATCTCAAACTACTGCTCTGATACCATCTCGATGTGACACCCTTGCCACAATAACCACATTTACATAACACCCACGATTAATCACCAACATACAAATAACATAATGATCTGATAGCTTAAATTTCAGTGTGGAAGCATAAAATACAAAATAAAATAAAATAATACAAATTTGTCATACACTCTACGGTGCTACATAGGTTACACGTCTAAGTCTACAAACTCAAACTGTATTACATCATCCCCAAATTTATTAAAACAGTGATTCCATAAACCAAATACCAAGTTAAACAGTAGGAATCTTCAAATGCTTCAACAAATGTCCTAGCTAGATGGTCCCGCAGCGGATTTTCCTTTTCCTGTAAAAATACAACAACTGAAGGGGTAAGCTAATGCTTAGTGAATACCATATGATTTTACACATTCTACAAATCATTATGACGCCACCCAGAGTAACCGCGGTAACACATACCGTATATTCCACACGTACCCAAGGTACGCAAACCCGAGCCGCAGCTCCTTCGAGCTGACTCTCGGCATAAGAAAACCAACCATCTGAGGCAGACATTACATCGGGGATGACTTACTGTCTATCCTGACCACAGAGGTGTCAAACTCTTGGTCATATAGCACAGTAACATCAGAATACAGATGCGACCACGCAGGTCCATCGAAAGGATGCACAACAAATGAACGGACATGCAACAAGTATGAATGTGCATCAACATATACGCATGTTAGTAGTGCGCCAAACGAAAATGAAACAACATGCCTCAGCAGGCAATGCAAACATAATGCAGATGCAATAATGTTAAAATCAAAGGTACTCACAGTGGGTGCGTTATTAAACTTCAGTTAATTTTATTTCTCCTCGGAATTTCAACCGGATCCACAAAGTACCCCATTGTGGGTTAAACAACACCACAAGGGACCTGTTTCATTTCCATAAGGAAAAACATATTATCATTATATGTTCTTTAACAATTTGACATTATCTTGTATAAATAAAAGTGTTACAACATTCGGATCCGTCATCCGAAACTCATATTTAAATCTCACCATATGGTGTGTTATCCATCTCAATTAACCCTTCATTATATACCTTTAATATGGTACCAAAAATATCCCAAAAGTGTGATTATTTGACTATCGATTCGGGTCCTTAATAACCCATCCGAATCACACCTATCTTGCAGGCGACTCGCCGAGTCGGCCTAGTTGACTCGCCGAGTCGAGGTCAGAATTACGGATCCTCGGCCGGATTTCGGATCCATATGAATCAAGTTGACCCATCCGAATTCGGGTCCATCCGAGTTCGGTTCTTATTTGTTTTCGGTCCAATTCAATTTCGGGTCTCATCCGAATTCGGGTCCAAACCGGATTCGGATTTAACACTTATGAATTTTTGAAGATTTTATGAGAGTGTTCTTGGTGACTCGCCGAGTCACCCATGCGACTCGCCGAGTCGACCATCAGGTATGAAGGTCGCAGCATACAGATTTTAAGCAAAAACTTCCAAAACTTAAATCTAACAACATGCAATCCATACATTTGATATACTACTATATATATTGAACGTTTCTACATCATTTACAACCAATTTTGTCCAGATTTGACCAAAAATATGAACTTTTCTTCAAGAACACAATATTTCATAAAAACTCAGATTTCTTACCTTCTGGATCGATTCAACCAACGATTCTTGTTTCCTAAGTTTCAGTAATCTTCCAAGAATGATTTCCCACTACTATAACAAACATGCATTACAAATTTTCAGATTTAAAAATCCGAATTTTGTTTCATTATTCTTCAAAATAAAACTCTAAAACTCAAAATTATGTTCTTACCTAAATTTCCACTTGAATCTTGTTAATTTCCAGATATAAATCCACGAATTTATCTTCACAATTTCGAATTTCAGCAAGGATCTAGAGAGATTGAGAGAGTTCTTTGTGATGATAGATAGAAATGAGAATGAAAGACTCAAAGAGTCTTTTATTCCAAAGTTTCGGGTTTTGTCATAAGTGGCCCCTCCACTTATCTGATTTCACTAAATACTGATTTTGTCTTAGTTTTATCATTTTCTAACATTTATGAATCATCTTATTTCATAATAATAATTCAAACTTCCAAAGCTTCATTATTTCTCAAAATAGCAACCAACTTTCATAATCCAAATACATAATCATTTTCGTAATTCAACTTAATTATACAAAAATTCATTTAGTTATCCCAATTACAATAAATTAAAATCCGAGGATGTTACAATATCTTAGTCGGAGTAGACAACAAAATGTCTGCTAAAGAAATGTGGGATGAGTTAGAAGTTCAAATGTTGGGTGCAGACCTAGAGGACCGTGCAAAAATTGAGGAGGCAAAGTCCAAATTTACTGAATTCCGGGCCAAAGACGGGGAGTCGCTGCAGGCTACATTTACTAGATTCTGTGTACTCCTGAATGAATTGAACAAACTGCACATCAAGAAAGACAAGGATGACATAAACATCCAGTTCTTTGCAGCCTTAGCCCCCGAGTGGCAAATTGCATGCCGAGCCACACGACGCGTGTTGAACATTCCCGAAGTATCGATCAATGTGGTGTTCAAGGAACTGAAAAAGTATCAGGGAGATGTGGACCATTAGAAGCAGATGGCTAATCAACTCGCATCCTTGTTACTATCTGCCAATACGGGCATGAAACCCACTGATTCCCTGGCCTTGATTTCAAACAAGAGCATTCCCATAGCATCTTATGCTCAAGGTTCCTCTTCTTCCCAGTGCCGATATGCTTCTCCTCCGCATGAGATAATAGATGAGGAAGAAGCGGCGATTCAGGAACAGATAGCCTTATGGACAAATCGTGTCCAACAATGACGTTTTTCCAATAAGACTAATAATCAGCTCCGCTACGACACCGATCCGCGGAGGTACTCGGATGAGAGAAGAGATGAAAGACGAGATTATTATCGTAGGGACGACTATGATCGAAGGGATGATCGTCGTGATGAAAGAAGGGATGACCGACGGGACGATCGAAGAGACTATGATCGTCGGGATAATCGGAGAGATGATAGTCGGGAACCTCGTCGTGCCGACAAGAGGCCGGTGGAGAGGAGAGATGAGAGGCTGAGAGCCGAAGAACCGAAAGGAGCCAAAGAACATCTCTGTTATAAGTGTGGAAAACTGGGCCACTTTGCTCGGGAATGCAAAAACAAGTTTGACAGGGATGTCAGTTACTATGAGCGAAAGTTGGAAGCCGCCAAGAAGCGAATAGATGATATGGCTCTCGTTGCCCAGGAAGACTATTGGGATGCGGAGGATACTGATGACAAGGAAGATAAAGGAAAGAATTGGTACATGGCTGATCGTCTGGGATTGGATAGCTATGCTACTTCAACTGATTCAGATTCAGACACTGCTGAGGGGGAGACAACGCCAAATCCACCAGCATGTCTGATGGTCAGATCCGACGATCCCGAATGTTCGTCATCAGATTCCGAGACACGAGAGGTACATTCCTTTTACATTCCAAAGCATGTAAATAATTTATTTGTAAATAGTGAATGTAAATTGCACACACTTATACTTGATTTAAAAACTAGGTTAAATGCTGAAACAAAAAAGTGTGTGCAAGCTGAACATCTAGCCCAAACATTAAAAGAGTCATCTGAACTATATCAATCAAAGTGGTTAACTAATCATAATGTGATAAAACAGATGCTAATTGAAAAGGTAGATGTTCAGGATATGAATACGTACCTAGAACCTTGTATGGATAGGTTATCTAACGAAAAGCTCTCATTAAAAGAAGAAATATCTGTACTTTCAAAACAATTAGAGACAGTAGGTATGGAAAATATAGACAGCTTAGACAAATACAAAATGATAGAAGAAGAAAGAATAAGTTTGTACTCTCGAATAAAGACCCTTGATGATGCATTTTTAAAACGGGGTCAAACTGAACAAACTATTCATTTAAATCAGCCCAAAGAAACTAGGTTTTACCATTCTAAACAAAGAATCAGTTTTAAAAATCCTAAATATTTGGAAAAGGCTCAAAGAGTTTTACCTTTGTTTTATGACATGAATTACATGGGTCCTGGGCTTAAATCTTTCTTTTTTGAGTCATCAAAAGAAGTTTTAACCCAAGAGGATGAGAAACGCGTTGAAAATAAAGAAAAAGAAATATCTTTTAAATATGAAGAACTAAACGAGAGTTATCCTTCTAGAGTACCCACTCTAGAGGAAGACTTCTTGTCTAGTTATTCAGAAGCTGAAATGAAAGCTGAACCTGTAAAACCAATTCCTCGGCTTTACATTCATACAAAAGTTCTTCAACATCAAATTACTGTTTTAGAAAAGGAATTAAAGTAAACTCAAAAGAAAGCTTTTGATTTTCAAGAAGTCTTCTTAAGAGTGAGGAAAAATTGGTAAATCAAAGTTTTCAACAATCTGTAGAAGTAACTGTCTACAAAGAAAAATTTGACATGGTTTCTCAAACATTAAAAGATCATTTAAAAGAACCAAGAGTTTCTCATCCTTCCAAAATCCCACTTGTGTCATCTAACAAAGGCAAGACTTAAATTGAAAATTCTTCTATCATTTGTAAAGGTGAGTGCTCAAAACCTTTTAAAGCTGAGGTTTCGAAAAAGACTCAGATTTAATCCAAGTCTTTTAAGAAACCCACTCACCAACAAAAAGAAAAATCTTTAAAGTCTAAGTCTTCCATGCGTACTGACTCTCATCGTTTTGTTTCTACAGATCATGTAAGAAGAGTCCCAAAAACTACCATGCAGGATTTTACAAGTTTTTTTGTGAAGAAGGCTGTTATACCAATTGATTTTGTTTCTAGAGATAGGATGCATGTAATCTCTGAAAACAATATTTGTAATGATGTAACGACTTCTACTACTTGTTTAAGGTACTCTTTTAGTGACTTGTTAAATTTATGTCGAACTTGTTTTATACGCCAAGTTCCTGAAATGAATGCTTTTGTGCCATATCCTGCTAAAAGAATTCGCAAAAAGAAAATAAAAAATGTTGCATCATCGGCCACAACAAAAAATGAGACTTGTCCTTTGCCGAGGCCCAAAACCAAAGAAAAAGTCAAACAAATCTCTAAAGGTCAAAAACCGAAGGTAATTTCATCGCCTAAGGTTCCAAAGACTGATAAATCCAATTTTCAATGGATTCCAAAAGGCTATGCATCTGGACCACACATAACTGCAAAATGGGTTCCTAAAACTGCAAACGTGCCATATTCACCTGGAACTCCTAACCAAAAAGGACCCATATTAAGATGAAGATGGGTACCCAAAGTTGTGTGATCTTAATGCAGATGGTTCTTGGTTACTTCAGATCAACACCCGCACTTCAATGAATTGGCTTCTAGTTATCATAGACTAGGACCCGTTCTTCTGCTTATCGGTTGCGCTTAAACCGACACGTTTGGAATCTGTGCACACAGCTCAGGACCCGGTCTTAATTCATCATGTTTTCTGAAAATCTCGGTTCAGAACACGGTTTGATTGTCAATAAAAGATGGATGTGTTTGAATGCTTATAGATTTTCATTTTATGAATTTATTTGTTTTTCAGGCTAAATCCATATGGTATATGGATTCGGGTTGCTCCAAACATATGACTGGGAGAAGAGAATTGCTTTCCAACGTAGTTGAACAATATTGTGGGACGGTAAAATTCGGGAACAGTCATCAGGCTCACATAAAAGGATACAGGGACTTAGTCTTAAATAACCTAGTCATCAAGGATGTTGACTATGTTAAGGGATTATCACATAATCTGTTTAGCATAGGACAACTCTGCAATAAAGGATTAGAAGTAACGTTTAGGGCTAAGAACTCCAGTGTTAAGAGTATGGATGGCAAAGAAATCTTATCCGGTTCCCGTAACTCTAACCTTTACACCATAGACGTAGATAAGCTCATGGTTAATGATAGCATCTGCCTTTTATCAAAAGCCTCTTCAAAAGACTCTTGGTTGTGGCATCGAAGGTTATCCCACTTAAACTTTGAAAACATCAACAAGCTGGTTGCGAAACAACTGGTGAAAGGTCTCCCAGAATTACGATACGAAAAAGACCATCTTTGTGGAGCTTGTGAGAAGGGAAAGATTAAACGATCATCTTACAAACCAAAACCCGAACCATCAATGAAGAGAGTGTTGAAGTTACTTCATATGGACTTATGCTGACCGATGCGGACCCAAAGAATAAATGGGAAGCGATATGTGTTGGTTATCGTTGATGATTACTCACGATATACCTGGGTTAAGTTCTTGCGATACAAGGATGAGACAGCTCAAGAAATCATCGAATTTATAAAGAGTGTCGAAACCCAACAGCAACTGTCCGTTCAATCAATCAGATCTGAAAATGACACGAAGTTCAAGAATTCGGTAGTTGAGGGCTTCCTTCGATCCAAAGGTATTAAACATCAATATTCTGCTGCTAGAACACCTCAACAAAATGGAGTCGTAGAAGGCGTAACCGTACCCTTGTGGAAGTCGCTCGTACAATGCTGACCTACTCAAAGCTACCTCCGTTCTTGTGGGCCGAAGCGGTGTCAACAGCTTGCTACACACAGAATCACTCCATAATCCAATAAGCGTTTTACTAAAACTCCATATCAACTCTTCTTGAATAATGTACCTTTTATCAAGTACTTTCGTGTATTTGGTTGCAGGTGCTATGTGCTTAATGATAAAGACAACCTCGGGAAATTCAACGAAAAAGCGGATGAAGCGATCTTCATTGGATACTCACCCAACTCGAAGGCTTATCGTGCATTCAATACCCGAACCAGAACATTCAATGAAAGTGTGCATGTCACATTTGATGAGTTGGCTGAACTGGCACCCGAAGTTGATCATTCAGGACCACGCATTACACCAATGCCTGGAGACTCTTCTACTCAATCTACTTCTTTTTCACCTTCTGATTTAGTTAATTTATTTGATCCTTTTTACGTAGAATTTTTTGGTCCTAACGCTAATGTTTCTCCTAACGTAGGTAATCCATCCAACAATTCAACTGCTCCACAAATTTTATCTGATCCATCTTCATCCACATCATACCCTCATCCATCAACATCATCCACTGATACATCCGTAGTTGAATCTACTCTAGAAATACCCTCGCATATCATGCCAAACATCCTTCCTTCACCTGAACATTCTGAACCCGAACCGGAACTAGTGGTACCTTCACTAGAAACCATTGACCATGAATCATCATCCATCCCCACTCTCACCACTAAGATTCCATCCCGAGCACCCCTTCCACACGAGACAAAATGGACCCGTAGTCACCCAACCGATCAAATCATTGGTGATGTCTCAACCGGTGTCCAAACCCAAAAGGCGTCTGCTAATGAATGTCTCTTCGCATCATTCCTTATTATGATAGAGCCAGCTCATGTGGATGAAGCCTTAAAAGACCCAGACTGGATAGTTACAATGCAAGAAGAGCTCAAATAGTTTGAACAGATCCGAGTGTGGCGGTTAGTTCCCAAGGCAAAAGACCGAACAGTTATCGGAAAAAAAGTGGATCTATAAGAACAAACGAGATGAAAACGACATTGTGATAAGGAACAAAGCGAGACTTGTCGCCAAAGGCTACCGACAACAAGAAGGGATAGATTATGACGAGACCTTCGCTCCAATTGCACGGATTGAAGCTATCAGAATCTTCTTGGCGTACGCGGCACAGAAAGACTTCAAATTGTACCAAATGGTCGTCAAGACAGCCTTTCTTAACGGTGAACTTAATGAAGAGGTGTACGTTGAACAACCACAAGGATTTGTTGATGTACATAAACCTGACCATGTTTATGTGCTAGACAAAGCCCTCTATGGTTTAAACCAAGCACCTCGCGCATGGTATGACAGTCTCTTTAATTTTCTTATCTCTGCTGGTTTCAGCAAAGGTGTGTTGGACACAACACTGTTCACGAAAAGGGAAGGCCCGCACATAATGCTAGTGCAAATATATGTCGACGACATTATATTTGGATCTACTGACAGTAATTTCTGTAAGGATTTTTCAGCCCTAATGGAGTCCAGGTTCGAGATGAGTATGATGGGGGAAATGAATTTTTTCCACGGATTACAAGTCAAACAACTTGAAAATGAGATTTTTGTGAACCGGTCGAAATATACTCTTGACATTCTCAAGAAGTATAAGTTAGACTCTTGCACGAGTATCGCAACTCTCATGGCTTCCAACTGTAAGTTAGACACCGATCCTTCTGGGAAAAGTGTCGATAATACAACTTACAGAGGGATGATAGGATCCTTACTGTATCTGACTGCTAGTAGACCTGATATAATGTTTTCAACATGTCTTTGTGCTCGTTTTCATGCCGACCCGAAAGAATCACACCTAACTGCGGTAAAACACATTTTTCGTTATCTTAAGGGTACACCCGATCTTGGTCTCTGGTATCCAAAGGGAACCGATTTTGATCTTACTGCCTTTTCAGATGCTAATTTTGCAGGTTATCGAAGCACATCAGGTGGAATACAGTTCTTAGGGGACAGACCGGTGAGTTGGTCGTCCAAAAAGCAGAATTGTGTTTCAACATCCACAGCTGAAGCTGAGTATGTAGCAGCTGCAAGCTGTTGCTCTCAAGTACTGTGGATGAGAACACAATTACGTGATTATGGATTCTCGCTCACCAACATCCCAATTTACTGCGATTCACTAAGTAGAATTTCCATCTCTTGCAATCCCGTGCAGCACTCTCGAACGAAACATATAGATATCAGGTATCATTTTACTAAAGATCATGTAGAAAAGGGAACAATCGAGCTGTATTTTGTAGGCATGGAATATCAACTTGCGGATATTTTTACTAAAGCTTTAGACGAACCTCGTTTTCAGTTTTTAGTATCCCATATCGGCATGTTGAATCCACCTTCCAGTTAAATATTAGACATTGTCTAAAATAATTTTATTTCAAACTATCATCTTTGAAATTCATTTATTTTAGAAAATATCTGTTATTTAAATTTAAGGGTCGTGTCACATAATTAAATTTCAATATTTCCTTATCTATGTACATATTTAATAATTAATGATCCTGACAAATTGCTGTGTGAATTGTTCATCACTGAGTGGGATGCAAAATTAATCCAGGTTTGTCTTTATCTTTAAGGCTAAATAGGTTCAAGAAATTAATCTGAAAAAGAAAAAGAAGCGAATAGGTGGTTATTTGAGGGGGAGTATAATTAGGATGTTAGTTTTTATAAAAATTAGTTTCTATAATTTTTATTGTTTTATCTTCTCTATTATTTTTAATTTTAGGTAGGTTAATTTTTTGATTTTAAAGTTGGAGATAATCGGTCAGAAAATCGCAAAAATATTTTATTTGTTTAACTACGTCAAAAAGCCAAAAACATTTTAGTTTTATTCTCTTTCACTTCTTTTGTCTTAACTTAATTGTTAAAAGAAAATTACAAAAATATTTTTTTGTTTTGTCTTAGTTACAAAGAAAATTTCAAAAAGATTTTGCTTTTGGGCTAAATTTTGATTCCTTAAAATTTTTGTTTTGTTTAAATCTTTAAGATACAGGCCCAAATTTTTTTAAATGAAACCCGGTGGCCCATATGTGAGTTTGGGCACGGATCTTCCACCCGACCTGACCCGGTCTCCTTTAAAAAGGAGCTGGTGAACAGTCAACCCACCGGTTCCTTCACTTTCAAGATATTTCTTTTCAACTTCTTCTTCCTTCTCTCATTTCCGACGCAAACCCACCGCCGACTCCCACCATTTTCGTGAAACCAAGCTTCTCGGATCATCGTTTTCATCATTTTTCTTGGGTTTTTCATCTTCGGCATTATCAGGTAATACTTCTTTCACTTTATTTTAGCTTTTAACTTACTATATTGAGTGTTTGATTTTCAAAATTTTCATAGTTTGTATTTTCGGTTTTTGATATTTTTAGGACCTTTAGTCTGTTATTTTTAGTGTGTTGTAGTTAAATAAAATGTTCCTTACATCTTTTTAGACAAGGATCTACATTTTCATGCATTTTTATCATTTTTAGAACTGTTCACGTAGAATGTTGCATGAACATTAAATGCATATTGTTGGAGTTCGGACCATCCGAGATGTTACACTTAGAAAAATTTTCAAAATTTTCCAACTACCATGACCGAATTCGGACCACTGTGCATCCAAATTCGGTCCTTCAAAGCATGTTCAAAATTTTTCAATTATTTTTTCTAAGTTTAATTTTTCATCACCTGTGCATCCGAACTCGGTTGGAACCCGAATTCGGTCCCCATCCGAATTTAGGAGCCCATCCGAATTCAGACCGTTCCTTGTCCTTTTCATGCATCATTTGGATTTCGGCCTGATCCGAATTCGGTTGTACTGTTCATCCGAATTCGGCCCACCCGAAATTCAACACTTAGCATATTTTTAATTTTTCCATTTTTGCATTTTCATTATAAATCCAAAATCCAAAAATATTTTCAATCCGGTGCACCATTGTTTAGAGTTAGGATCAGTGTTTGAGTGAAAATGTCTGTTCTAACATTGGTCTCTTAACGATTGACTTTGGACTTTATTAAGTAGAATTTTCATTCTTCTAATAAAGACCCAATGCTTTAAACAGAACAGACAGTGTCTATTTCACATTTATCCAGACTTAGTATCAATGCCATATTTCTTAAGTCTGCTATCTAACTTTACTGCACTTTTACAGGACTAATGGAACCCGCAGTCGCCATAACCATGCCCCAGTTCCCAATTCCAAACAACAACGCCCAATTACCTGAAGAGTCCATATTACCCAAATCTGAATACGTCGAGTTCTTTGCACACAATTGGTAGCTTGGCGTATCAATCCTTAGCCGCGATACCGAAACCATTGCTTTTGACATCCTTAAAAACTACCCAATCTTCTACTCCCTTTCCACAGCCATCTCTGTACCCCAGATCTACCTACAACAGTTCTGGCATCATTTCAAATTTGTAGCTGATGCCGAACCGTACTTCACCTCCACTATAGACTGTGTCCCAGTCAAAATTACCACCGCAGCCATCCGCCATATTCTACGCCTACCCGCTGAAGCCTATTCCCTTAACCGCCTACAGTCTGCCCCAATTCCTTCCCCCCTCGAAACCCTAAATGAAATCAAAGCTTTGGGATACGATGGTCCGCTCACCAAGCTATCAGACTTCCAAACCAAGAACCTTCAGGCTCACTAGAGGGTTCTTTTTGATGTCATAAACAAATGTTTCACCGCCAAGCATGCTGGACATGACTCAGCATCAATTCAAGTCCTTGCCATGTTCGCCGCTTTCGCATACGACAGACACTACGATTATGTTGCCTTCTTGTTCGAGGAATTGAGAAGAGTCAACCTGGAGAGGAGCACAAAATGTGGACGTAAAAATAATCCCTTTATAGCTGTTCCTTCAGCTGATCATTCATGCCATGGACAATGACTATGACCTTCATGAACGTCCAGAGGCCGATGTATACATGACAGCAATGATTCAAAAGTTAAATCTTCCGAAAGGGGCTCCCACTGTGCCGGTAATGACAATACCACTGTCCCTTCTTCAAAGGGCAGTGCAATCAGAAAGGGTAAGGGCTTATATGAGGGATAGAAGCAACATCCGAGGGTGACCTTAGCCCCATTAGTTGGACAACCCGCTATAAGACCATCAGTCCATTGGTCGAATCTACCCCCACCACCTACTTAGCTTCCTCTCAAAAGGATGCTACTTTATTGCACGGGGATCTTCCACATACGCCATCATCCTCTCATTCGGAGAGTCATGGTATTGAACTAGTCACACTCCACCCCATGTGACCGAACATCTTTCGCCCACATCTCACTCCCCACCCCCACACACGATGCACGACGCCTCCATGGCGTCCCCTCAACGAGCTGCCTTCGTGGCAGCTCCTCAAACTTCCGGATCTGCGCATCCAATTGTGGAGCCAGAAATGATGGAAGAAAGACCTGGAGTGGCTTCATCCATGCCATCCAGTTTAGGCCATCTCGAAATTAATCTTGAGATGTTAACGACGGCTTTACGTGCTGCCGGCGTTGTTACCCGGGTTGACTTGGACGCCCAAAAGGAGGCCGCTGAAGAACGACATTCCGCCATTCTCTCATTTATAAAGGGTAAGGGTGTTGCTTCTGAGGATCTGCCTCCACCAGGATCCCATTCAGTTCAGACACAAATTGCTGAGATATCAGACAAGACTGACGCACTTACTCGCCTAATCCTTCAAGTCCAGGAGCAACTCAACTCCCGAATGGACCGTCTTGAGTCTGTAGTAATCGAGCTCCAATGCCGTCCCTAGGCTGAGTCCCAAAAGAGAAAACATGACGATCAGGACGACCCTGATCGCCATGAGGGGGAGAAACGTCAAAAGCTCAGTCTGAGGACCTTATGATAATTGAAGGGGGAGCTGAATATGAGGGAACAGATATACAAGGGTCCGAGGATAAGAGGTACGAGGCTCAAGAGATGTTGATGGTAGAAGACGAGCCCCTGATTGAAGGTCCTGCTCCATTGGATCCGATGTCAGCCATGGTTGAGTTCGAACCCATTCATGAAAAAGTTGAAATCATATTGGTGTCTGAATCTGACTCCGATACTGATGACGAACAACCCTTAATCATCCCAAAACCTGAGCCCGAATCACCACAAAAATCGTCCTCATCTTTCGAATTCCTAAATTCCCCGCCCCCCGTTCCACAACAAGAAATCCTATCCTCCATTCAAGCTCCCTCCGCACTAAAAGAATCCCAGCTAGTCCAAAGCCCTCCCAAAACTCAAAGTCCTCCCCAAATCCAATCTGTAACCCAACCGCAAACCCAACAACCAGGACCCTCAGAAACTAGGCGTGTAGACAGATTTGATGAGCCTCCTGAGCAGCCTAGTGTTCATGATCACGGTGATCTTTATTGGGTGGGTTGGTACTCAAAAGGTGGCGTACACTCTCTGCCACCAGAGCTAAAAGGGGAGTTGAGACAAGAACGAAGGGGAGAAATATTCAAACTACTTGAAGCCAAATCATCTGAGATAGAAGATCCTCCCGTTCAGGGCCTGAAAGAATTCTTGCAGAAGTTCCCAAAAGAGCAGTTCCAGAATCCTTATCTGGAAGAGAGGTTCAAAATGGTATTCAGGAAGAAGTCAGGGTCGTACAGCAGGCGCCTACTTATGGAACTTACAAATGTATCCAAAGCTGAACAGGATAAGTACAATCAGTTAATGCTCAGGGAGAGGAGGTCCAAAGTTTCTAAGTCTAAGATAAAGAGGCTTCTCAACATCATAATGTGCAGAAGAGCAAAAGTATACTATCCTGCCTTTCATGTAGAGAGAGAAGATGGTACAGTAGAAGAATTTTAAGAGAATGACTTGGACTTTATAAATGTGAACGACGTAGAATTTCTACACGAGAGACTGAAACATAGAATTAGAAAACGTCTATCTCACATGACCGCCGTAGCCGCACTTATACGAAGTATGAACCGCCGCTCAATCATCATGTGCCTAAGAGATTTTCAAATGGCTATAGAGAGCGCGCTGGTCAAAGTAGGTCTACGAGCCCCTGAGCAAGACAGCTTTCTTCTTGATCATCATTCTGCTTACAGAGTGGTACTTAGAGGAGACCCGTGAGTCATTTTTGTGAATCAAAAAAGGCATAAAAGATTCATGCGCTTTGAGGATCTCCCTTGTTACTCCGATGGAACTATCAGAATGGTTAGAGCCGAACTTACACGAAGAGTACAAGAATTTGATGCTCAACCAAATCCAGAACTTAGACGCTCACCAAAGGAGATACAAGACATCCTCAGTGACATCGAATACCTGAACGAACGGCTACATATGAGACAAGTGATTAGATGATTTGATGTCATCCTTAGGCTCCGTGAATCTAGTGATCATGCCAGAGTTCCAGGTCCACCACAATGATCGAAAAAGGGGAGATTGTTAGATATTAAATTTCGATCTTGTGGATTTATCTTGTAATAATTATTTATAGAATATTTAGTCTTGTATTTTATTTTCAAGTTATTTTAAGTGAATGAAAAGTTCAAGGGGCAAATGTGCCAATCCTTGAAACTTAATTATATGAACCTATGTATAGGTGTATAGGGTTTTGTAATCTCACGGTTGTCATTTATGCGAGAATTGAATATTCTGTTAATCCAGCCGCCACATATTTGCTCTCAACATTTTCTTTGTCTTCTTTAATCATTTCATAATTATTGAGTGCAAATTCTGATTGTGAGTGTTTATTGAACATTAAAGTGCTGATATTATCTGGGAAACAACAACAACAAACCCAACCCTATATACATACATACATACATATATATATATATATATATATATATATATATATATATATATATATATATATATATATATATATATATATATGTAGAGAGAGAGAGAGAGAGGGAGGTTCCAAATGAAAATTTTTGTGCATCGAGGCACAAAAGAACCTCCACTGTCCCTTGGATGAAAAGAATGTGTGGGTTAGATCAAATGGCAAAAGGGTAATTAAATAGTTAGTTTTGTAAGGTCTGATCTCTACGGATCTTATCTTGACGCGACACCTTCCAACGAGTGCGGAATCCTCGTTAGTGGCTTGACGGAAAGACCAGGCACACCGAAACACGGAGACTAGCACGGTGATAGACGAACAACGAATCGTCCCGACATGGTGATTCTCTCCAACGAAACTCTCTGATTGCTAGCAAGTTCGAGATCGCCCTTTTGCTTAATCTCTCTGAAAATATGCAAAAGTCTCATAATTAATCGAATTATACCTTAATTATATTGACAGGTTCGACTTTGTCTAGGACAAATTCGAACTTGGCCCAAGGCCTATTCGAACTTGTCCTCCTAGACAAATTCGAATCTGACTTCAAACTTATGTTTGAACTTATCTTTGAATTTGAACTTATTGTAATACGTTACCCTAAGTTCAAACATACAAACAATCAATATCGAACATATATAATCAAACATATATATCAAACAGTTGTTAATATTCAATATCAAGTAAATTGACTTACACAAAATGCTATCTATACTTAGACTGCTATCGTCACACAGGATGTACTAACAGACTCCCCCTTGACGATAGCTTCTAACTATTTACATTTTGTCTAACTACTTGAACTATATAAGCTAACTACTTGAACTATATAAGCTACTACCAGCATATAAGCCTATATTGATACATACTCTAACTATCTTTTGGAATTTCCTAGCCTCAGATCTCCAGCCTTCATGAAAGAAGATAGGCTGATCGTGTAGCTTTCGTAGGTCATCCTTAGACAGATTTATTAGGTGCAACGGATCATACACTCTCAAAATAACTTTGTCTTCGGTATCCTCCATTACTGCTTCAGCAGTATCGTTATCTATGTACCACCACTTCATGTTACTGAGAACATTTTGTGGCATAGACTTCAGTGGCACCTTCTTCAAACATTTGACGGGTTTGTAAACCATTTTAGCCCATGGTCTTCCCGTGTGAGGATCTATCCTTGATTCATCCTCCACTCTTTTTCCCGACCTCGGCTTGAGTCTTTCGAATTTTCCTGATCTTCCCTTTTTTTGATTATCTTTGCAATAATTTTAGCATAAGGGTCCTCACCGATATTGATTAACTCTTTCCAGGCTAACTCCTTCACTTCTACCTTCGGCAATGTGTTAAACACTTTAAGCGTTCGCCTCAGGTATTGGAGTTCGTCTATTCTCTTTAGTATAAAAAGTTGCAGTTCTCTGTCGAAGAACCAGCTAAGAATTCCACTGAAGAGATTTTCAGACCCTGGTACCTTCATCCTCTTTTTCATCTTCGGCTCTTCCTTCTTCTCTTCCTTGCGGAACCACAAATTTAACAGTTCAGCCCTGGTTGGTTCTTTCTCGGCTTCCTCCAATTCTGAATCTTCTACGGAGGCCAACTTAATCTCGTCAATATCAATCACATTTTGCTCGTTCTACACGTATAGTTCTGTGATAGGTTGTGAATGAATGATCACTTCATCAACGTTATCGTCTTCATCATCCATGACATCATCAGATTTCCAATCTACTATGTCTTCAGGCACAAATTCCCCTTCTTCCAATTCTTCGACATCATCTTCAAAATCAAAAACTATTTCTTCCTCTTCAATATCTATTAGAGCCTTAATCATCTCGCTCTCTACAGACTTTGAAGTCTCACCTTCAGCTCCTTCAATTGCAGAAGACTGACCTGGCTCCCCCTGAACTGTTGCATGCTGAGAAGTTGGAAAATCTTCTAGCTCACTTTCTTTTCTTGCTTCGGGATCATTGCCATCATCCTCATCTCTCCTCATCTCTTCAGCTTCTTTGCAGCTTGTCTCCCCCTGAGCTTGAAGATTTTTCAGTAGCTGCTCGAGGAGGGACTTCATTGATTTAATCTCAGACGCTTGATCAGTAACAATTGTTTTCAGTTCGACATTTTCCTGATCAATTCTGGCGTTATGCGCTTGAAGTTCATTAACTGCTTTGGTAAGCTAGAAGATTTGGACTGTTTGGAAATCTACTTTGCTCCTTAGCTCTGTGAATCGCTGGTTTTCAGTGAAAGTGGACGATGTGGATGGAACAGACGAGGTTGGTGATGGTGTGATGGATGGTTGAACAGCAGGAATCTCAGGCTCTGGAGCAGAAGCGGATGAAGCTCCCTGCATGAATCTGTGCCTTTTCGCCCTTTGCCTTGGCACTAGAGGAGTAGGATCTTTAGCTTCATAATCAGAATCATCATCATCTGATCCTCTACCCACTCTCTTTCCTTCCTCTCTTTCACTTACCACAAATCTTGATCCGTATCTGCCTATTCGAACAGATGGATCAACTGATTCAACGGCTACTTCTTCGACTTCTACCTCTTCAACTTCCTCAGACTCAGATTCTGAGGTGGTCACTGCTTGACCTTCTTCCTCAGGCTGATATTCATCTATGTCTCTCATAAGATCATCGTAATCAGCTGGAGGCTCCAAGATAGTATCAATAAGCTCAGCAGTAATGTCTTCTTGTGCCTGAGAACCTTGTGCCCAAATTTCCTCTAGGGTCTCTACTCGAGGATCAATTTCTGGGGCCACGCCTGAAGGGCCCGCAGCGTCGGACGACGGACCTGCTGCTGTTGATTTATGCATTCTACTAGAAGATGGTCTGGAAGCCTGAGGTTGACTTGTTGTAGCTCTTTGTCTTCGTCTTGGTTGTGGTGGAGGTATTTGCTGTTGCTGAGGCTGTTGCGGTTGCTGCACTGGCTGCGGCTGAGGCCCTTCTCCAGCCCAATTATCCCCGGTTGGAGCCACATAATCTGGATCTACCACTGCACCAAAGAGAGGTGCATCCAGTGGTCTAATCTGCTCAGCCCTACGGGCGTTATGTGACTGGCAATCGACAAAAATACGCTTATCTATCACTGCCACACTTTGAATATCTGGAAGCTGTGGCAGGTTTGGCAAAAAGTGACGGATCAACATCATTACGAAACGCGGATACATCAAAAATCTCTCCCGCGCTGGAGCCGTGATCTGGTGCACGAACTCTGCAAAGAACATCTCCGAGTAACTGAAACTTTTATTATATACCAAGGCAATCATAGCCGACTGCATCTTGGATACTATATAATCAAAACCCGCCTTTTTAGGTGCAAAGCACACCATAATCACGTGCGCTAGATACCTCCATTGGCCTATCAAACCGCTCTTCATATAGGAAGCTTTAGCAATATCTAGTCGATAACCCATTCGCAAAAAGGCCGCTTGCCTTATGTTCAACGTGAAATCGATTGGCCCTGCCTCTTGTTCTACCGTCCCGAGTTGCAAAATCTGACGCAGCATGTCAGCAGAAAACACTATAGGCTGCCCGGCAACTCTTGTCCTTAAAACTGTTGGCGTCACGGTACAATCCACTTGTAAATGATCCCAGAATTGCCTAACATATGACAATACTATTTGTACATTATGTGATAGTGCATATGACACCATGGAATGTGCCAAAAATTCTACCATTTGCCAAAAGGCCTGAGCTTCGGGAAGCTCTCTGTCTGGCGATATTACCATATTATGCTTCTGAAAAAATGCTCTTTCACCCATATCTGCACATTAAACAATAACATATATTAGAAGTGAAAAATAAAATTAAAACTTGTTTAAATTCGAATTTGTTTTATTTTGAACTTACGTAAGTCCAAAATCCAACACATTTGAATTTTTACAAGTTTGAATTGAAAATTATGCATATATTTCGACTTTAATACTAAATTCTAAGGACATGTTCGAATTTGCCTTGAATTCGAGTTTGTTGACAAATTTGAATTTCCTGACAAGTTCGAACATGATGAACATGTTCGAAGTCGGTCACTTTCGAACACAAATCCATGATTTTAACCCCATTAGACTTAGAAAATAGTATTCACTAGTCCTATTAGGTTCTAATCGAAGATATATGTAACTTATTTGAAGTTTTACCGGTTAAACCTTGTGATTTTGAATCACAAAGTTTAAACCCTTAAAACTTCAAAATTCGTCGATTTTTTGCAATAAATGAGTCCTAGGCTACCTAAATCTTGAATAATACTAATGTTTATACCTAGATTCGGTGGTAGAATCGAACACAAAGGAACAAAAGTTCGAGAAATAGTTGAAAATTCGAAATCGGTAAACTCGAAGGTAAGTTCGAAATCGCAGGTGGGTAAGTTAGAAGCAATAGAATCGAAGGTAGGTGACATAAATGAGTCACTGTTGACCTTTATATACTAACCACATTCGAACTTGTACCTAAATTCTAATTTTCTGACAGTTTCGAATGTTAATTCGACTTTGTCAAAAATTCGAACATAATTGAAATTTTTGAGAATCTTTGAATAAAATTCAACTCTTTCAAACTTTTCCAACTTTTTCAACTTTTTCGTGCAACGACACAAACTTTGCAAAATTATTCACACAAAGCGATAGATTTTCATGCAATGTATGTTTATTCAACTAAAAATGCATCCTTAGTAATTTTGACCTTTTCCTAAAAAGAAAAATAAAATAAAATAAAATAAAATAAAATAAAATAAAATAAAATAAAATAAAGTAAAGTAAAGTAAAATAAAATAAAATAAAATAAAGTAACATAAAATAAAATAAAATAAAATATTGAATAAAATTTAAACTTAAACTACTCAAAAATACTTTTAAACTTTACAACCTATGCTAACAGAATATTTTTGGGGGAGAAAGTCACAGAAAGGTTCAATCAGATAGCGGTGTCAAATACGCACTTTCAGTATTGCACTCTCACACTTAGGAATTTTTGATTCCTTGATTGTTTGTCGTGACACACATTTCTAGGCAATTGTTGGTATTATTTTCCCTTTAAACATGTTACACGTTGGAATATCCCTTGGCCTTTTTATTTATCAAGAAACTACCTGACGTGTCTCATACTTAGACATACTTTTATGTTCAAGGCATACACACAATGATTATAACTTTTCGGTATTGCAAATTTTCTTTAAAAGGCAAACGTCGGACACAGTTTTGTATTTACATACAACAGAGTGTCTTAGTTTGTCTTAAAGTTTATTTTAAAGCTAACAAGATAGCGGTGACAGGTCTATACTGACGTACAACAGAGCGACTTATGTTGCTAACTCGAGTCAAACCAGAGGCAACAGGTCTGTACTTACGTACAACAGAGTTACTTGTTTTGACTCTCAATTCACTATCATGATTTTTCTATTCTTTTTTTTCTTTAAGATGTATTTGATGTTGCTATACATCCCCCAGAAAATTTGCATACCTCATTTAGAATCAATGTCTGTATGTCTCTAACATAAAAATTAAGACCATTTGGTCATACATCTAAGTTAGTGACACGTCTGACTTTTTCTTGAATATTTTATTAGCTTTTGAGATTCCATTTGTGTATTATGCCTACCAACACATCAAACTAAAAAATGTATATCACTTAGAGTTTAATGTGCATTATGTGTGAAAGCTTAACACTTAGAGATTGTATCGACTGTGCTAATTTTCGTCACTTTGAACCTATGTATCTAAGACTTAACTCATTTTCTGATATTCTCCTTTTTTTAAAGCTTTTTATGGTTTTCTCTCTTTTTTCTTTTGTTTTTCATAAATAAGACTAAGAAAATAAACTAACCTACTAACTTACTATAAAAGGAAAGAAATTCTACTAAGCTACTAAACTTACTATAAAGATATAAGAAATTCTACTGCTATAAAAAGAAATAAATTCTACTAAGGTCAAGCTCATCTGGATTACGCATGCCATTTAGTTGAACTAACAACTCAAAACGTGACTTATCAAAAGCTTTGGTAAATAAATCAGCATTATTATCTTCCGTTGCCACTTTTACCAGCTTAATTAAATTCTTTTCAGCACAATCACGTATAAAATGGTGTCTTATGTCTATGTGCTTGGTTTTACTGTATTTTACTGGATTATTGGTTATAGCAATAGTAGACTGGTTATCTATCCTAATAGGAGTTGAGTATAAGTCAAACCGTAATCCCGCAATTGTTGTTGTATCCACAAAACCTGTGAACAGCAACTACCAGCAGCAACATATTCGGCCTCGCACGTTGACACGGCTACCGAAGTCTGTTTCTTGCATTGCCAGGAAACGAGTCTCCCTCAACTGACAACCTCCAGTTGTTGACTTGCGATTCAAGCTGCATCCTCCATAGTCTGAATCCGTGAATGCTTCCAATTCCAGATCACCATCCGCGTGATACCAAAGTCCCAGCTTCGGTTTCGACTTGAGGTATCTCAGAATCCGCTTCACTGTTTTCATATGCATCTCTTTTGGATTAGCTTGAAACCTAGCACAAATACACACAACAAACATTATGTCAGGTCTAGAAGCAGTTAAATACATGAGTGATCCAATCATGGCCCGATATAACGTCAGATCCACATCGGTATCACTTTCTATACCCGGTCCGAGATTATGATTCACTTGAATCGGCGTGCTGAAGTGAGCAGTCAGCTTTGTCCCCTCCATCTCGAAGCGCTCTAGAATGTCATAGACATACTTCTTCTGATGGATAAACATTCCCTCCTTCCTCTGTTCTACTTGCAAACCCAGAAAGAAGTTTAACTCACCCATAGCACTCATCTCAAACTTAGACTTCATTACCTTCTCAAAGTCTTTGCACATCTGCTCGTCTGATGACCCGAAAATGATATCATCGACGTACACTTGTACCAAGATGAAATGTTCATCTTTCCTCTTCACAAACAACGTACTATCAATCCTCCCTCTTTCAAACCCGTTATCTAAAAGATGAGTAGATAGCGTCTCGTACCACGCCCTTGGTGCTTGATGTAGTCCATACAAAGCCTTATCTAAACGATACACTCTGTCTGGATACTTTGGATCTATAAACCCTGGCAGTTGTTCCACATACACCAGTTCCTTCACTTTCCCATAAAGAAAAGCACTCTTTATGTCAAGTTGATAAACTTTAAAACCTTTGAAGGACGCAAAGGCTAGAACCAAACGGATTGCTTCAAGCCTTGCCACTGGCGCAAATACTTCATTGTAATCGATTCCTTCCTCTTGGTTGAAACCCTTTACCATAAGCCTTGCCTTGTTGCGAGTCACTATACCCCGATCATCTCTCTTGCACTTAAAAACCCACTTGGTTCCTATTGCAACTTCTCCTCGAGGTAATGGAACTAACTCCCACACTTCAAGTTTCCTCAATTGTGACAGTTCTTCCTGCATCGCTTCAACCCAAGAGTTGTCTTTTAGTGCAATTTGCACGTTCTTCGGCTCTACTTGCGAGATGAAACATGAATACAAGCAAGTGTGAAAAGCCTCGGAGTCATTGATCATCGACTACAACACTGTGTTGTTATTCAAACTACTCCTAGTCCTCACACCAGCATTTGGATTTCCTATGATGCTCTCAATCGGATGATTCTTATTAATCCTCGATGTTTCTATCTCGTCAACCCTAAGATTTTCTCCTA
Source organism: Centrapalus pauciflorus (assembly GCA_020465985.1). Taxonomy (NCBI): domain Eukaryota; kingdom Viridiplantae; phylum Streptophyta; class Magnoliopsida; order Asterales; family Asteraceae; genus Centrapalus; species Centrapalus pauciflorus. The sequence goes on along the minus strand of JAANYP010009543.1, from coordinate 186,602 downwards.
AGTTTGATCCTATTTCACCTAACGGAGGAACGACTTAAAACTCTACATTTTCTTCCTCATGAACACTGTCTTCAGAGTTAGAACTTGTTGTCTGATTTTCGTTGGAAGGCATTTCAGAATCATTCTCTGCTGGAGATCTATCTTCTGTTGTTGTAGGCTCAGAAGTTGATGGAAAGATCGTCCTTGGAAAACTTTGACCCTCGTCATTCAGATTTAATGACGACAAGTCCTGTTCGATTGTACCTGCATTTCCATCCAAAGGAATGTTAAATGATTCAAACAGTTTGTCATAATCAAAAATCCATTTCGGACCAGTTTGGGGTTCATGTGTATAACTTGTTACATCAATACAATCTCGACCGTACCATTTGATTTATTAAAAACTCTTTTATTTGGTGAGTTAGGCACATAACCTAGGAAATAACCTTCGTCAGCCTTTTTACCAAACTTAGGTTGATGTTTTGTTTTCATTAACGTACATGGTACCCTAAACGGTTCGAAGCCAGTTAAATTATGTGGTCTTTTATTCAAAACTTCATAACAGGTTTTGTTCAGTGATTTGACAGTAAGGACCCGGTTTAAAACATGACAAGCGGTATTCACTGCCTCCCCCCAAAACATGGTAGGAAGCTTTGAATCCGAGAGCATGGTCCTTGCTGCCTCAATCAAAGTCGTGTTTTTCCGTTCTGCCACCCCATTTTGTTGTGGCTCATATGGTGCACTAAATTGATGCACTATGCCCTTTGATAGGCAATATACACCAATTACTGTGTTTTTGAATTCCGTTCCGTTATCACTCCTGATACGTTTTACCCGCGTCCCATAGGAGTTTTTAACTTGGTCTAAGAATCCGATTAGCTTGGTAGCTGTCTCGTCCTTCATACCTAAAAATAAAACCCATGAAAATCGTGAGTAATCATCAGTAATAACCAAACAATACCAACTACCACCTATACTCCTTTGGTTGATCGGTCCGAACAGGTCCATATGCAACAAATCGAACGTGGCAGCTATAGAGTTCTGAGTCTTGGACTTGTGTGCCTTCTTGTGTTGTTTTCCTTTCTTGCATGGTAGACACTTGTCTTCAAACTGAAAACTCTTCATTGGAACACCTTTGATGCAGCGTAGAAAATAGAAAACCAAAGATAATCCGTTGATTCCACGAATACCCGGAAGATCTTAACCAAACTCACGTTGATTCACAGGAATACCGCGAATTTGGCATTCAAAATTGGTTCACACAAGAACACAAATTTGGGAGAGAAAACTCAAGTTTCATAAAAATTGCAAGTAACCATCCAAGTTCATACATTACAATGTTAAAAAGAAGCAGAAAAACATAAACGGGCCAAAATGATAATGGGCCAAACACACGGGCCAAAAAACTAAAGCCCAAACTGAAAGAAAAATAAAAAAAAATGCAAATTAAGTAGTCTTCGTACGGCGGTTTGCCAACACGTCGGGCCTGTCCATGCGGTCGTTTTGATATATTATAAGCCCAAATCGGATACCCGAGGCCCAAGTTATGGCCATTTTAGTGAGCCAATGTGGTCATGGGCCTCCAAGTATTCTAAGGCCCGGTCTTCTGCATCAACCTTGCACCAATCCATTTTTCGTAATGTAATTCATTTTTCTCAAGTGCAAGTGTGCCATGCGTCTGTGCCACAAGACTGATTCAGTCTCTGAAGCTTTTGATAGTAGACATATTGGTCCCATCAAAGATTACGGTTTATTCACGTCTAGCATGTACATGTTATTCTTCCTTGGGGCCCTCATCAGTATCCACTCTTCAGGTACTTTGAATCCCGGTTTCAGCACTAACGCCTCAGTATCAGTGAAAAGTACTGAGTTCTTCTTATCACAGATTTGAGATACGCTAATGAGATTGTGAACCAGTTTATCAACATGATAAACTTGATCCAATTTGATAGTCCCATTAGTGACCACTCCAGTACCGGTGATATTTCCTCCTTTATTACCAGCGAATGATACGAATCCCCTATTCCCTCCCTTGAAGTCTGCGAGTAGACTTCTTTCCCCAGTCATGTGCCTAGAGCAACCACTGTCGACGAACCACTTGTTGTTTGGACCTGTAGTTATCTCCTGCACATGAAAGAAAAGAGGTTAGTTATCAAGGTGGATCCAAGCCATGACTGACTTGGTAATACCATTCTCGTCCACATACTTGAACTCTTTCAAATACCCATCTCTCCTTTCAGGTGACTTGGGTGTTTGATTTAGAGCCTGTTGTGGTGCAGAGTGATTTAAGTTCACTCTCGACCTTTGTGTAGGCATTTGCTGTGGAGCTCTTGAATAATTTCGATTATAAGGCATTTCCGAGTAATATCCCTGAGCTCTACATGGTGTTTGATGTCTTACAGGAGTGTGTGACCTAACCGGAGTGTAAGCTCTTCTAGGTGTAGTACTCCTATAAGTTTGTTGAGGTCCAGACCTAGTTTGATTAGGGACTCTATTCGGTGAATTAGTCCTAACCACATCATTGGGTCGACCTGACACAGGTGATTGTTTCACAACACTTTTTGGTGTGGCTTGCACAATTTTCTCGGTATTTTGAGAACCACTTGTGCTTGCAACACTTGAAGAAGGTTTATGTTGTTTCGGCTTTCCAATTTTAGGTGTAAAGTCTACCTTCCTATGTGGACAACTAGAAGCAACATGTTCCTTTTTCATGACATCTAAAGCAAGACATTTTGTCAATCGACTTCTTATGCGTGCCCTTTGACTTAGGTGTCTCACTAGTGTCATGTTCTTTTGTCTCAACTACAGTGACTGTTTCCTCTTGCTGATTATTAAAGTCAATTTTGGCTTCTCCTACAAGCTTATCACTAGAGGATGTCATAAATTTAACCTTCTTAAACTTGACATTGTTACTAGTCACCTTAGTTTCTTTATCCTTAACAATTTCAGACATGGGTTCATGTGCTACCTCGGATTCAACTAGTTTTTTCAGTTTTCTCATGAGGTTGAAAGGTGGAGGACTCTCATTATATACTAAACCTACCGGTTTCTTAGACTGCCCTAGGTTCAGTGATGAGTTCCTACACTTTTCCAGTTTACTATTCACCTCGGCTACCTTAACCTTAGATTCAGTTAGCTCTACCTCTTTGATCTTAAGCTCTTTGGTCAATGCCTCAACATGTTCATACATCAGTTCTATTCTAACACACTGCTCACTCAGCTTGTCTTTTAGAACTATGACATCTTGTGCATCTGCCTTAAGCTTATTCCTAAGGTCTTCCTTTATATCTAATAGGCTAGCGTTGTCTGATTTTAAGGATTCATTTTGAGCAGTTATATTTTGATGTGATTCTAGCACTAAGTTTAATCTATTATTAAACGTAGCACACAAAGCACATAAATCACGGAATACAGAGAAGTTCAGAATTACCTTGGCGTGATCTGATTCCACGTTGGCCATCTGTGCGGCGAACTCCAGAATCGTCTGATCTTCTGACTTTTTTACCAACATCGGACTTGTATCATTCTGGTCCTTGTCCTTTGTTTCTTCCTCTGCTCCAACACTTCCAGTCTCCGTTACTTCAGCCATAAAGGCTCTAGCGTTGGACTCTGGATGTGTACTCCAGTCATATGTTCCATCGAGCTGTCTGTCAGATGTGACATTGGTTAACAGACCAGCTATATTTGCCGGACTACCCGAACTACCCGGCTGATATCTCCCTTGAGATTGATTCTGGTACTGGTTCTAGTAGTTCTCGACTTTAGGTCTTTGACACTCTCTAGCGAAATGTCCTAACCCTTGGCAGTTGTAACACTTAACTTTGGATTTATCAAACCCAATCTTATTGTTACTGACGTTGAGATTTCTGCCCGTCCTCTTGATGAACCTTTTAACTCGCTGAGTTACCATGGCCAGTTGCCATTGCAGATCCATCTCCTCTAAACCATCAAGGTCCACATGATCATAATCTTCATCCCATAGCGCAGGATCGTTGATTTTCCCTTGAACGCAATTGCCATAAGCGGCCACAAATGAAGCCAACATATTTAGATGGTCTTCAGCTGATTTTGCGCTCATCGGCATCTTTGAATATCCTTGTGATGTAGATGCAGACTGAGTTGGCTTTTCTTCCGGTCTAGAAAACCCTAAGAAAGCCCGGCTCACTGAGTCTTCTGCTTCAACCGGAGTCGATGTTTCACCCGAAAAGAATGCGTAGCCGTCTTCAAGTCACTTGCCCCTGAAGGTTTGGACTTCCCAAAATACATATCCGAATCCTGTACTTGGTCATAATCCCGTTCCTTCTTCAGCATTTCAAAGTTATAGGTCCTCAGCGTTCCTATGACATTTTCTAGAGTTTGGCTGTCAAACTTTTCTTCTTATCAGCGCCACAAACATCTCCCATTTGGCTGGTAAAGCATCTAGAATTTTTACAATCTTCTCTGACTCACGATACTCGACATCGTGGTTGTCTAACTCAGTCAACAAATGATAGAACCTAGTAATGGTCTCATCCAGCTTTTCATTTTTCAAAGCCTTGAAAATAGCGAACTGCTGCTTGAGCATTTCCATTCTATTTTTCCTAACCCTCGGATTACCTTCACACCTTTTCTCCAAAGCATCCCACAACTCTTTTGCTGTTCGTTGATTGCGAAATGTGTGCAGGATCTCCTGAGGTAAAGCCATTCTAATAATCGAGAATGCTCAGTTTTCGGCCTCATATAACTTCTTATCATCATCTTTCATTTTTTGATATGACAAGACACGTTGACGGCCTTCAACCTCTGTTGTAGGTGGAACGTATCCCTCGTCAATACAAATCCACATCCTCATATCGTTGAATCTAGCGAAGTCGGCGAACCTAACCTTCCACCAATAATAATCCTCCAATTTCATCAATTTAGGTGGAGAATTTGCCTTCCCGACCTCATGGTCCATCTCAATAAACCTTTGTAAACTTGTCATTGTTTCAAAAATTTTGAATTTAAAGCTTAATTAATTTAATTCGAAATTAATTTAAATTAACTCTTTCGAACTTGAGGAAGTTCAAATATAATTAATTTTAAATTTATTTGGAATTAAATTCGTAATTAAGTTTGAACTCAACTAAATTCGAAATAAGGACAAATTCGAAGGAGACTAAATACGAAATCCTAAATTCGAATTTAATGAAAATTTAAAACTCAGCAAATTCGAATTAAGTAAACTCGAATCAAACCCTAAAGAACTTCGAAAGGAGCGTATTTTTCTGACAAACTCGAATTTTGAGTAAACCCTAATACCCCCTTGATGTTCGAGTGCCGCAAGTTTGAAAAACGGCTAACACTTCGATTTTTTCAAGGTTTCAGATTAAACTAATATTTTTAAGAGTAGAAATATTGATTTCGACCAAAAACTTGAACTAATGCAGAGTATTTTCCGTTATTTTGCTTGTATAGCTCGAAAATCTATCCAAAATCGTGATTTGACCGTCCAAAACGTCAAGAAACCACATATGTTACATGTGAACACGAAGAACACCACGAACACCCACTGGCTCTGATACCACTTGTAAGGTCTGCTCTCTACGGATCTTATTTTGACGCGACACCTTTCAACGAGTGCGGAATCCTCGTTAGTGGCTTGACGGAAAGACCACGCACATCGAAACACGGATATTAGCACGGTGATAGGTGAATAACGGATCGTCCTGACACGGTGATTCTCTCCAACGAAACTCTCTGATTGCTAGCAAGTTCGAGATCACCCTTTTGCTTAATCTCTCTGAAAATCTGCAAAAGTCTCATAATTAATCGAATTATGCCTTAATTATGCTGACAGGTTCGACTTTTTCTAGGACAAATTCGAACTTGGCCCAAGGCCTATTCGAACTTGTCCTCCTAGACAAATTCGAATCTGACTTCAAACTTATGTTTGAACTTATTGTAATACGTTACCCTAAGTTCAAACATACAAACAATCAATATCAAATATATATAATCAAACATATATATCAAACACTTGTTAATATTCAATATCAAGTAAATTGACTTACACAAAATGCTATCTATACTTAGACTGCTATCGTCACACAGGATGTACTAACAAGTTTTATGCATCAAGTGCACATAATGAAATTCGCAGAGGGGTAAAACAGGATTTATGCAATCCTTATTTAATTATTACACTTCAAAAATTAACAAAAATAATACAAATTCAAAATACTTCAAAATACATGCATATCGTTCATCTCTTCATGCATATCATCTCTTCTAAAAATAAATCATGCATATCGTTCATCTCTTTCAAAATCAAAATACATCAAAATACAAACATGAATTGTTCATCTCTTCATGCATATCGTTCATCGTTCATCATCAAAATACATGCATATCGTTCATCTCTACCAAAATCAAATACATGCATATCGTTCATCTCTTCCAAAATCATCAAAATACATCCTTTTATCTTTGAAGGTGTTCATCATTCAAAAATGCATCCGTTTATCACATTTTTCATTGAAGGTGTTCATCATAAAAACATTTATCATGCATTCAAAAAATGCGGTGATTATTGGCCGTAGAGAGAGAGGGAGAGAGAGAGAGGGAGATGGTCGGTGCAGCGGTGGTGCATCGATGGTGCGATATATGGTGGTGCAGCGGGCGAGAGAGCAAGACGGTGGTCGGATTTTGAGAATGAGAGGGGGTGGGGCGGTCACATAGAGAAGGAGAGGGAGAGAGGTTGATCATGGTGAGAGAGAGAGGTGAGGAGAGAGAGAGAGGGATAAATATTTGGTAAGTTGTTTAATGTATTGATTTGTTTCCTAATCTAATTAACCTAATTTTCTATAATTAATTAATTTTCTTATGAATTTATTCCACAAATACCCTTAATGCACCCTTGATAGAAAGTCCGATGCACAAAAGTTCACAATGGTGCCTCGATGCACAAAAGTTCTCAATCGAACCCCAATCTACATATATATATATATATATATATATATATATATATATATATATATATATATATATATATATATATATATATACACACACACACACACACACACACACACACACACATATATATATATATATATATATATATATATATATATATATATATATTGTTGTAATGTATTCCCAGATGTAATCAGCACACAAATGTTTCTTTATCACTCACAAGAAGAATGTCAACTCAATAATTGTGTAATGGTGAGAAACAAAAAGAATTTTGGGAGAATAATTGCAAATGGCGGCTGGAACAATTGTTTCAATTTCAATTGTGTGTCTTGAATATAAAACCCTAGGAGCCTATGTGTAGGCTCCTTTATTTAACTATCAAGGAATGGCACATTTGCCCCTTGAACTTTTACATACAAATAAACTAACTAGAAAATAAATACAAGACTAAACATTAACTAATTAATTATTACAAAATAAATCCACAAGATCGAAATTTAATATCTAACAATCTCCCCCTTTTCGATCAATGTGGAGGTCCTGGAACTCTGGCATTGTCCGTTGATTCACGGAGTCCAATGATGACGTCAAATCGTCTAATCACTTGTCTCATTTGTCGCTGTTTGTTCAGGTATTCGATGCCGCTAAGGTGTAACATCCGACACTAAACTAGGTTTGCAACTATGACCTAATTAGTATTTACTAGCCAATTATAACCTAATCAATGGTGATTAGCAATTAATCAAAGTGACTAACAAAGTTCACAAGGAAATTCAATTCAATAAGAATCAATTTCATCGGTGCGATGAATCGGCAAATTAATTAATCCGATCGATTTGCGATATGATGGATTAATTCAACTAAGTACATAATTAAATTATGATTAATGACACTAATCATATACTAATATACTTACTTAACATTAATTATGCAAGACTAAAACAATTCATTAAACAAATGCATTCAAAAGTATTTATGAATTTACAAAAAAAGGGAAATACAAGAATACATTCTAAATACGTTTATAAAAAAAATTGAAAATACATTAAATATCTTCTAAAAATCTGGCCATAGGGAGGTACAAGTAGGTTTTGACTTAATTTTTAAAATACACACTTCCATAAACCATCAAAATCAAATCCTTTTCATCATCTTCTTTCATCTCATCTAACACTCCACTCAACCTCCACTTTGATGACCATTTTTCTCTATAAATAGAGAGATCATTTCTCATTCATCCTCACACATTTGCAAGAGCAAGACCTCTCATTTTACTCTCTCAAAATCGTCCGTAGCCACACACACACAACCAAAGTTGTTTTCTTCCTTTATTCTTCAAGAATTCAAGCTTTTCAAGAGTTTCTTTGGTGCAACTAGTTCAAGAACAACTCTTCTACACATTTTCATACTTTTAATACATCAAAGTAAGTAAATAATAACTTATTACATCTTATATTTATATTGATATAAGTCTTGCATAATATATATAATTACCAACAACAACACGTTTTATAAAAACTCAAGTTTATAAATCACTAGTTTTGTTTTAAGTTTGTTTTCTTCAAATGTGTTTATAAATATATAAACACATTATGTAAGTATAAATATTATGAAAACAAGTTATATAAATGTGTTTTATAACATTTTATACAAGTGGTTTTTGAATAAACAACAAGAATCACAAGTTGTTTCAAGTTTATGAAATCCATATTAATTTCGGCAGAAATATTACGTCGACTTTGAAAAATCATAACCAATTCATAACTTAACGAAATGAGTTGATTCTTGTCTCAAAAGTTAGATCTGTATTTTAACTAAAAATCTGGAAGTTTTCATAATTTATTATGGAGTTTAGAACCCCCAGATATTATTTGGGAACCCGAAAGTTTGACAGCTCAAAAATGGCCAACATAGCGTTTTTAGCGAGCTTTTTCCCTAACTTAAAAACCTCGAAAAATGACCGTTCTTGACTCTAAAAATTCTTTGTATATAGTAGTTTAATGTCCAAGAAAACCAAAGCCTAAATCGTTTTGGAGCTTGGTAAAAAACAGCCACAAAATAGGCCGAAAAACCTTCAAAAAGCTGGAAAATTATATATATAAACTTGACGTTTTAAGTGGTTTTATTTATAAACTTGTAATGTTGGGTGATTTAAAAGATAACAACATTTATACATATATTATCATATATGGGGGTTATTAAATCCCTTATATCATTTAGGACTCGGTTAAACACGTCCGGTGCCATCACTCATCAACAACGTAAATCGTCGTTTTTACGATTATTTTGCCATCAACATGCGGTGAGTCTTCATAGCCCCTATTTTCACTCTCTATTGGGGTGGAAATACATGCACTATTTTCATATGGACATCAAAACTGTTTATTTCTTATATGTATTACACATGTGGATCCATCAGCCCTCAAATCATGAACCGTTAATTGCATTTATTTGCAAGCGTGAATATATTGTGGATAGATCTATCGGGAGTCATGTCCCCATTCGGGTTAGTCTTAATCGGCTAACGGCGGGATGCATATATATTCAACACACGGTATTACATATAGGAATACTGCACAGGGCAAACTCATTTAATTAAGCTTCGGTTGCATGATGGTTTATGTAATACATACATGAATTTTATGCTTTATAAATTCAACTCATTTGATAATGTCCATACAATTGGTCTTTTCGCGTAAACCTATGAGCTCACCAACAATTTGTTGACGTATTTTAGCATGTATTTTCAGGTGATTAAGACATGTGCATTTATCGGAAGCATTCCAAGGCTTCCGTTCATGTTAGAGTCGTATCATTTTCAAACTCAGAGATTTATTTGCATTTTTCTTGATAAACTAAATTGTGTATTTAAATATTTAAGAACTTATTATGCTGTATTTTGGTTATGTAAAACAATATTTATATTTGAAGTTAAATCAATGTATTTTTTAAAACGTCGATATAGTGGTCGTTCGTTATGATTATGGTTACGGTTCCGCACTCGTCACTCCTCGCTGCCAACCGGGGTAGCAGGGTGTGACAGATTGGTATCAGAGTCATAGTTATAGTGAACTAGGTTGCCTTAGTATCTAGACTATAACTGTTACAAAAACTAAACTTTCTTCAAGAACTGTGAACACATATATGGACCCTGATGACAATAACTTGTTGAACAATACGGTTATTATCCTCTTTGACTCAGAGGATGAATTCTCACCCATGGAACAAGGAAGCCAAGGTGACACTGAGGTGTACTTTGGATTGGGAACCCACCCAGACCAAATCAATGACGATGTAATGGACCCGTCAAAACACAAGGAGGGCAATTGTGGCCCTGCAGCACAAATTGCTCCACCATCACCACCACATATTCCATCCTACACCCTATTCAGAGACCACCCCAATGGGCCATTGAAGAAGTTCACCCCTAGGAAAAGGGTGTGACTGGCACAACGGGAGTCTATCCCGGTACCTGCCCATCAGCCAAGCCCGCTACAGTAACGACAGGCAACCATAAGACAGTGGGGATGGATGCCTCTCACTCTCCAAGAGTGGGGAAACGAGGAAGGGGTCCAAAGCCAGTTTGAAGTCGAAACACCATCTTCCTCTCAATAGCTGACACTTACCAGAAACCTACGTAACAAACGATGCCTCTGTTGGTGGCAAGGCCCGCCTGACACGACCCCCAATTTCGACAAAATCCACCAAGAGATCGGTGAGATCTTTGCAAGGATTAAGCAGGAGACAATACAAACCACCAATAAACCTTGGGCCAACCAGAATACCTAGGCGATTCAACAAGATGGAATCAACGAATTGTGACAGCGCCTAGCAGAGCCCAAAGCCCACAGTGCAGAACTAACCCAACGACTTAACGCTCTGGAGTACGAGGAAACCCCGGAGGCATCTCATACTTAGTACCCTTTCTACCATTGTATAGTATTTCTCTAGGCTTTACTATCTGGTATATCTAAGGGTAGGTAAGGCTTAAAAAAATTTATCAGGAAATCCCGACCATATCATGTAAAAAGATTAGGTATCAAGCATTTTAATGAAGAACTAAGTTTTATCTATAACTATGTGCATGAGGATATGTAGTACAACAATCTGCCTAAAAAAATTTCATACCCATAGACTTATCCTCTTATCCCATTAGATACCACTTATGCATTTCTACTATTTGATATATTGGTGCTGATAGGAGCTTCATATCCACTAAGTTCAGTAAGCAGATAAATTCCATTCTTACACCATTAAGTGCCACTTATGCTATTGAGGTTGAGGACAGTGAGACGCTTATGACAAATAATATAAGTCGAGGATGCTCCTTAGAATTAGTAGGCCGACTCTTTGAAACAGACTTGATACCCGTCAAACTGGGAAGCGTTTACGTGGTCATAGGCATGGATTGACTATCAAAAAATCATGCGGAAATAGTGTGCAACAAAGAACACGGTTCATATATGTTTAGTCAATAAGAAGGTCCTTACTGTTCAAAGCAAAACAAGAAATACCAAAGTAAGCATCATCCCTAGCATTAGGACCCTGAAGTGTTGACAGAGAGGGAGCTAAAGGAAAAGCGGCTCGAAAATATTCTTATTATTTATGGTTACCCCAAAGTTTTTCCAGAACACTTACCTGAACTCCCAACATCGTGGCAAGTCAAACTCAATAAAATCGGCCTAGTATCAGGTGTTGCACCAGTGGCTCGAGCACCATGCCGATTAGCCCCATCAATATTGTAAGAATCGTCCAACCAACTGTAGGAGCTCTTGGAATAAAAGGTTTATCAAACCGAGTTCCTCGCTTTGGAGGAGCTCCAGTTTTATTCATAAAGAAAAAGGATGGAATTTTCAGGATGTGCATCATTTACCGAGAGCTAAATAAACTAAGAGAACCGATACCCGCTCTCAAGGATCAATGACTTGTTTGACCAAACTCCAAGAATTAAGCTTCTATTCTAATATCGACCTAAGGTCTGGGTATCATCAGGTTGAAATTCACAAGAAAGATATTCTAAAGACAGCCTTCAGATTCCGTTACGGTCATCATAAATTCATATTAATGCCGTTTGGATTAACCAGTGACCCAACGGTATTCATGGACCTCATAAATCGGGTGTGCAAACCTTATCTACACAAATTCGTGATTGTATTCATGAATGACATATTAATCTACTCACGAAACAAGGAGGAACATGAGCAAACATTTAAGACTAATTCTAGAGTTGTTGAAGAAAGAACAACTATATGCCAAGCTTTCTAAGTTTGACTTTTGGCTAAGATGGGTGAAATTTTTCGGTCACGTGATCAATAGTAAAGGAATCCAAGTCGACCCCGCTAAGATCGAGGCTATCATGAATTGGTCAACCCTTAGAACCCCCATAGAGATACGACAGTCCTTAAGACTCGCCACTTATTATAAGCAATTATTAAAAATTTCTCAAGGATCACCGGAGCTCTAACAAAACTGACCCGAAAAGACATTAAGAATGATTGGGGCAAGGATCAGGAGACATCATATCAGTTATCAAAGCACAAACTGTGCAGCGCGCTTATTTTATCCAAGAGAAGCAAGAAATTTGTCACTACTACAAAATGAATCTAATGCGACACTTTTAATGTAGCACTTATGAAAAATGTTGCTTAGTTATAAATTTAGTCATAAAGCAACACTTTTATGATAAGTGTTGCATATAATGATTTAAAGCAACACCTTTTTAAAGTGTTGCAATTATTATTAAAAAAATGTAACACTTTTTATTAAAGTGTTACGATTTCCAATAAAAATATAACACTTTTAAAAGTGTTACAACTTTTATTAAAAAATGCAACACTAATTTTAACGGCTGCATTTTAAATTTAAATATGTGACACTTTTTAAAAGTGTGGTATTTTTTTTTAAAGTTAATACATATAAATTTTTTCTTGTTGTAGCAATTTGTTTTAACTTAAAAAGGTAACACACTTTTTTTCTTAGATGTGTTACATGTTTTAATAGATACATATACATACATACACAAACATACACATATTAGGAACTCCTATTACATTTTAAATATAAATACTTAATTTAAAATTTTGAACTTAAAAAAAATTAAATATGTACATATATATAAAATATCATGCATAATGTGACGCCCTTGTTAATTAATGATATAATTGTAGCAATCACCAGGATCGACTAACAACCCAATGAGTATCATAATAATTGAAATTGAGTACTTAAATCAGAGTTAAGCGAATCCACACTAAAGCAATGAAAGTAAATGTCTACAGTGATAAAGTCTAACTATTACAACATCACAATTGTTTAAAAGTAACAAATTCCCAGCCCCAAAGCTACATCGTCCATGTACCAATTAGCTTCTAAGGTCACCGAGATAAGAATTTGATTGCTTAAGATGAAGGTCCAGCTACACTTTTGCCTTTACCTGAAACAATGTGAGTCAACAGTAAGCTAAATGCTTAGTAAGATAACAGATTATGCAAACAACAAATATTTCTTTACAAGCAATGCTTAACCATGGGCAGTGTAAGCCCCATGTATGTGTGTACAGGCAGTGTAAGCCTCAATGTGTGTGAAAACCATGCAGTGCAAGCATGGGTTAGCAGTTCAATATGCTGATCGGGGATGTGCCGAACCTGATGGGATACGAGTGGGATGATCAGTCCCCGACAGTGGCCTGCTGTCAGCCCCAGTCCAGGTCGCATCAGATTATGAAGTAATGATCATGCAGTGCAAGCATGATGTAAATAGATGCACTTTCAAATGAACGCAAGCTACATGTGTGTTACATGTCAAGTACGAGAGTGCATCATAACAACAAATCATTTCATGAGTGCCAAATGAAGTATATGAACAATGTGAACATGCCATTGAATGTATAAACATGAATGCAAAAACAATAAATGTTCGAATGACAATCTGTTACTCACAGTGATTGGTTTTGTGACTTGCCTCTGAATCAATGTGTGTTTTGATAACACCACAATGATCTGTAATGTAAGTGTAATAGTGAATTTGTGTCAGTAATGGCTTAAATATTGTATTCTGAAAATTAAGTGAAAATGGGTCTGAATTCGGACCACATCCGAATTCGGATGGTCCGAATTATAGATGGTCCGAATTTGGGTCTCTGGTCCGAATTTGGTGGATCCGAAATGGGTGATCCGGATTTGGTCTTGATCCGAAAATGACTAAGTCCGAATTGAGTATGGGGGTCCGAAGTCACTATGGTCCGAAATAGATGAACAGATCCGAACTGGGTACGGATCCGAATTCGGATGTATCCGGACCGAGTTCATACTTGGTGAAATTTTCCAATATTTTCCAGAATTATGTTTTTGACCATTTTTGCATGTTTTTGAGTCTAATACTGCAAATGTGAACTTATATGCTATCATTTAACTTATATCATCATATTTATGTACCAAAATGACCCATTTATGTGACTTTTTCTATGTGTCTCGATGAACACACACACTAAAACACACACTTATCTTGAAATCATACTTAGAGTGTGAATCTGATTCTGAAATTTGGTACATAGCAACATACATGCTCGATTTCAACATATCATCAATAAAATTCAACATGCATTAACATTTGTTATCCAAAACCTATGATTCGGTTTCTATAAAAACCGAACCAAAAACCTCAAATTTTGCAAGTTTGGAGGAATGTTACCTTAAATCATTTGTTGTAATGCTTATAATTCCTTATTTGCTATCTGAATCCAACTTTTGAACACTTGAATCCAACAAATCTCTGATTCTTGATTATGAAACTTGTGGGTTTTTAGAGAGGGAAAGAGAGAGAATCGAGAGAGTTAGAGAGAGAGTGAGTTGGTGGAAAAATGAAAGAGGTTTCCATCTTTTATTTGTTATTTTGACCCAATTGCACATTATACCCCTCAACTTCGTATTCTCTCATTTAACTGATATAATGATAGAATTGACTTAAATTAACATAATAATCCTTTAATACAACAATTAAGTCCAATTAATTGTAAATTACATATAATTGAAAAATAGGGATGTTACAGCATGGGCTCCACCACGCCTATACTTCGTCCGCGAAGTCATGCTGCGCTAAACAAACTTGGGTACTTAGTCCTCATGTCTTCTTCTGATTCCCAAGTGTGATTAGCTCCCCGATGATGCTTCCACTTGACCAGCACCATCCTGATCTCTTTGTTCCGTAGCTTTTTGACTTTTGTCTCCAAAATGCACTCCGGTTCATCAACGAACCTTAGCCGTTCGTCAATCTTAATGTCCGAATGATCAGTCCATGGTTCCCTTTCGGGCACCAGACTCTTCCTTAAGTACCCTACGTGGAAGACCGGGTGAACTCCTGATAACTCTTCCGGCAAGTCCAAGTGATAGGACTGATTCCCAACTCTTTCTAGTATTTTGAAGGGTCCTATGAATCGAGGTGATAACTTTCCTCGCTTTACGAATCTTGTAACACCTTTCATTGGAGAAACCTTTAAGTATACCCAATCGTCCTTCTGAAATTCTATTGCTTTGTGACGGCGATCGTGATAGTTCTTTTGTCGATCTTGTGCCGTTTTCATGTATTGTCGAATGAGTTGGATCTTTTCATTGGTTTCTTGCAATAAGGCAGGACCAGCTATTGGAGTTTCTCCTGTTTCCCTCCAACAGGTTGGAGTCCTACATTTTCTTCCGTATAGAGACTCGAATGGTGCCATCTTGATAGTGGAATGGTAACTATTGTTGTAGGAGAATTCAACCAGTGGGAGGTGATCGTCCCAGTTACCACCCAAATCCATGACACAGGCTCTAAGCATGTCTTCGAGAGCTAGGATTGTTCTTTCACTTTGCCCATCAGATTGAGGTCTATAGGCAGTACTCATTGCGATACGAGTACCAAGACCGTTTTGCAGAGCAGTCCAGAAATTAGAAGTGAATCTACTATCTCGGTCGGAGACAATAAACTTAGGCACACCATGCCTAATAATGATTTCGTTTACGTAGATCTGGGCAAGTCGGTCCAGTGAGTAGGTTTCTCGGATTGATATGAAGTGAGCAGATTTGGTTAATCGGTCAACAATGACCCAAATGGCGTCATGTTGACGACGAGTCTTAGGTAGCTTGGTTACGAAATCCATGGTAATATGGTCCCACTTCCATTCTGGGATAGGAAGAGGTTGCATACTACCATAGGGTTGTTGGTGCTCGGCTTTGACTAGACGACATGTTCTGCACCTTTCAACATACTGACCGACATCTCTTTTCAATCCTGGCCACCAGAAGTCGGCTTTCAAGTTGTTGTACATCTTTGTGCTGCCAGGATGAATTGAGAATTTAGATTGATGAGCCTCCTCGAGAATTACATCTCGCATGTTCCCGAACTTAGGAACCCAAACTTTACCGTAAACTCCTTTCAGTCCAGTTCCATCGTCTTGCATTAATGGCAACTGAATCCTGACATTTTCGTCTTTTACATTCTCCTCCTTTAAGGCCTGCAACTGAGCAGCCCTTACATCGTCTATGATAGTGGACGTCAGTATTGTGGAAGTCAAGGCATAGCAGTATGCCTTGCAGTACGCTTTCCTGCTTAGGGCATCGGCCACTACGTTGGCCTTCCCTGGATAATAGAGAATCTCATAGTCGTAATCTTTTATCAGCTCCATTGACCTTCTTTGCCTCATATTCAAGTCCTTCTGACTGAATATATACTTTAAACTCTTGTGATCGGTGTAGAGCTGACACTTGGTTCCGTACAAATAGTGTCTCCATAACTTGAGAGCGAAAGTCACAGCAGTTAGCTCTAGATCATGAGTAGAGTAGTCTTTCTCATGTGGTTTGAGTTGTCTAGAAGCATAAGCTATGACATTTCCTCTTTGCATTAGTACCGCACCCAAACCCATGCCTGATGCATCTGTGTAGACTACGAAGTCTTCGTTCCCTTCAGGCAGGGCTAACACTGGTGCTTCACTTAGCAGATTCTTCAAGTTGTCAAATGCCATTTGCTGTTCTTCTCCCCAAAAGAAGGTCGCGTTCTTGCGAGTAAGCTTTGTTAGCGGAACGGCGATCTTTGAGAAGTCTTTGATGAATCGGCGGTAGTAACCAGCCAATCCCAGAAAACTGCGAATCTCTGAGGCGTTGCGGGGTGATTCCCAGTTCTGGATAACTTCGATCTTTGCAGGATCAACAGCAATCCCAGCACCAGATATCACGTGCCCCAAGAATTGGATCTGAATTGATTGTTTAAGAGGTACAAGTTAATAAAATAATTTATGATTGAGTATAAGGATCATGTAATTGTTTCAAACGTTGAGACGTACCTGCCTCAACCAGAACTCACACTTCGAGAATTTGGCATAAAGTTGCTCTTTGCGTAGCAACTCTAGTAATTCTCTCAGATGTGCAGCATGATCCTCTTCGGTCTTTGAATATATGAGAATGTCATCGATGAACACGATGACCGATTTGTCGAGCATTGGCCGGCAGACTCGATTCATGAGATCCATGAAAGCGGCCGGCGCATTAGTAAGACCGAACGGCATTACCAGAAACTCGTAGTGTCCGTAACGAGTTCTGAAAGCCGTCTTTGGAATGTCATCAGAATGTACTTTGAGTTGGTGATAACCCGAACGAAGATCAATCTTCGAGAAGTAGCTTGCGCCTTGTAACTGGTCGAAGAGATCATCAATCCGGGGCAACGGGTATTTGTTTTTGATTGTGACTTTGTTGAGTTCTCGATAGTCGATGCACATTTGCAATGTGCCATCTTTCTTTTTGACAAACAGAACAGGATCACCCCAAGGAGATGAACTTGGGCGGATAAAACCTTTGTCAAGTAGCTCCTGTAACTGCTTCATCATTTCCTGCATTTTAGCAGGGGCTAGACGGTAAGGAGCCTTTGCTATTGGAGCAGCTCCGGGAATGAGGTCAATGCGGAATTCCACTTGGCGATCAGGTGGCAATCCCGAGATATCTTCTGGAAAGACATCAGGAAATTCGGAAACGACGGAAACGGTAGAAGGAGATTGAACTTCAGCCTTTGCATCGACAGCGTAGGCTAAGTAAGCAGAACAACCCTTGGCAACGTGCTTTCGGGCTTTTGCAATTGAAATAAGGCATAAGTCGCCTTTGTGTCTATCACCATAAATGCATATGTCTCGGCCCTCAGGTGTGGTGATCTTAATCATTCTTTTCTTGCAAACGATTTGGGCCTCGTTATGAACTAACCAGTCCATGCCTACTATGACATCGAATTCCCCGAACTCCATAGGGATCAGATCTATATTGAATACTACGTCTTCTACCAATAATGTACAATTCCTATACACTTTGTCTGCTTTTACTAACATATTTCTAGCAGTCTCTATGTCAAGTACAAATTGCAGTTTGGAAGTTGGCATGCTAAATTGACGAGCAAATGTAGTGGAGACAAACGAACGATTGGCTCCGGAATCAAACAAAATACGTGCAGGAATTGAGTTAACATAGAACGTACCAGTGACCACCTCCGGGTCATCCTTTGCTTCTTCAGCTGTGATTTGGAACGCCCTTGTTGGAGCCCTTTGAGATTGATCCCTGCGAGCCGTGGAAGCTACAGAAGATCTTGCTGTTGATTGTGGAGCATTCTGATCTCGTGGGGGTTTCGGGCAGTCCCTTGAAAAATGGCCAAGCCTGTGGCAATTGTAGCATGCATCATCTTTTCGTGGACAATGCTCCCAGTGATGGCCTTTCTGCCCACAGCAGAAACAATACATATCCTGAGTCTTGCACTCCCCAGAGTGCGCTTTTCTGCATCGTCTGCAGTCTCTCATCTCTGAACTGGCCGAAAAGGCCCTTCCTTTCTTTGGTCATGAAGACTGTTGATGGGATTGAGGAGAGAATCGGGAGGATCCAGACTCCCGCTGCCTTTTTGGTGGCGACGGTTGAGTCGGTGGTGCGGCGGCTGAACCTATGACATATCCGGATAACAGGACAATCTGCTCCACATTCCGAGCAGCCTCGAGTAATCCAGCAAACGTTGTATACCGAACCCCACTCATGGTTCGGCGTATCTCATAGTCTAGTCCGGCCTCAAACCGGGCTATTTTTCTCTCTTCCGTGTCAACTTGATGTGGTGCAAACAAACTTAAGCGGGTGAACTCAACGGCATATTGTGTAACCGTTTTCGTTCCTTGAGTCAGATTCAGGAACTTCGCCTCTAGACGGCGCTTCTCATCAGTAGGACAGTATTGCTGGGAGAATACTTCCTTGAACTCGTTCCAAGACATGTGTGACACTACATCCATCGTCAGCACATGTGTCATTGCATCCCACCACATAACAGCGTCCCTTGCAAACATAGCGGTTGCAAAGCGGACCATGTCTTTATCAGCACAGTCGCTGATTCTGAAAGTTCTCTCTGTGGTGGTGATCCATTCCAATGCAGTCACAGCATCTCCGGTTCCATCAAAAGTAACAGCCCCGTTACTTTTGAAGTCCTTAAACCTACAGCCCCTTGATCGGTTGGAAGACCCAGTATCTTGTCTTTCCTCTTGGTCATCTTGTTGCTGTTCCTTGTTCTTTCGTTTGTCAGCTTTACGTTTTGCCTCGGCCTCATCTCTGGCCCTTAACTGATCAGCAAATGACTGAGCCTGCTCAGCCATTCGTTTGGATTGTAGCTCATTGTTTTGTTCCATGAGAGCTTGCATCATCTGGAACATTTGCTGAGGAGTCATATCGTCTCCTGACATGTTCTGAAATATAACAACTTATATTTAGAACATTTATTTGTAAGTCCTAAGTGTACAGTTACCCTTTGTGTTTCCCCGTGTGCATGTCAATCCTATCTTAGTTCAGATCATTACTTAGAAGTTCATTCTAATATCATAACCTAAGTTTGAGTCCAAGTCCTCGCGGACACTTGAAACCTCAAACTAATGCTCTGATACCAAACTGTGACGCCCTTGTTAATTAATGATATAATTGTAGCAATCACCAGGATCGACTAACAACCCAATGAGTATCATAATAATTGAAATTGAGTACTTAAATCAGAGTTAAGCGAATCCACACTAAAGCAATGAAAGTAAATGTCTACAGTGATAAAGTCTAACTATTACAACATCACAATTGTTTTAAAGTAACAAATTCCCAGCCCCAAAGCTACATCGTCCATGTACCAATTAGCTTCTAAGGTCACCGAGATAAGAATTTGATTGCTTAAGATGAAGGTCCAGCTACACTTTTGCCTTTACCTGAAACAACGTGAGTCAACAGTAAGCTAAATGCTTAGTGAGATAACAGATTATGCAAACAACAAATATTTCTTTACAAGCAATGCTTAACCATGGGCAGTGTAAGCCCCATGTATGTGTGTACAGGCAGTGTAAGCCTCAATGTGTGTGAAAACCATGCAGTGCAAGCATGGGTTGGCAGTTCAATATGCTGATCGGGGATGTGCCGAACCTGATGGGATACGAGTGGGATGATCAGTCCCCGACAGTGGCCTGCTGTCAGCCCCAGTCCAGGTGGCATCAGATTATGAAGTAATGATCATGCAGTGCAAGCATGATGTAAATAGATGCACTTTCAAATGAACGCAAGCTACATGTGTGTTACATGTCAAGTACGAGAGTGCATCATAACAACAAATCATTTCATGAGTGCCAAATGAAGTATATGAACAATGTGAACATGCCATTGAATGTATAAACATGAATGCAAAAACAATAAATGTTCGAATGACAATCTATTACTCACAGTGATTGGTTTTGTGACTTGCCTCTGAATCAATGTGTGTTTTGATAACACCACAATGATCTGTAATGTAAGTGTAATAGTGAATTTGTGTCAGTAATGGCTTAAATATTGTATTCTGAAAATTAAGTGAAAATGGGTCTGAATTCGGACCACATCCGAATTCGGATGGTCCGAATTATAGATGGTCCGAATTTGGGTCTCTGGTCCGAATTTGGTGGATCCGAAATGGGTGATCCGGATTTGGTCTTGATCCGAAATTGACTAAGTCCGAATTGAGTATGGGGGTCCGAAGTCACTATGGTCCGAAATAGATGAACAGATCCGAACTGGGTACGGATCCGAATTCGGATGTATCCGGACCGAGTTCATACTTGGTGAAATTTTTCAATATTTTCCAGAATTATGTTTTTGACCATTTTTGCATGTTTTTGAGTCTAATACTGTAAATGTGAACTTATATGCTATCATTTAACTTATATCATCATATTTTGTACCAAAATGACCCATTTATGTGACTTTTTCTATGTGTCTCGATGAACACACACACTAAAACACACACTTATCTTGAAATCATACTTAGAGTGTGAATCTGATTCTGAAATTTGGTACATAGCAACATACATGCTCGATTTCAACATATCATCAATAAAATTCAACATGCATTAACATTTGTTATCCAAAACCTATGATTCGGTTTCTATAAAAACCGAACCAAAAACCTCAAATTTTGCAAGTTTGGAGGAATGTTACCTTAAATCGTTTGTTGTAATGCTTATAATTCCTTATTTGCTATCTGAATCCAACTTTTGAACACTTGAATCCAACAAATCTCTGATTCTTGATTATGAAACTTGTGGGTTTTTAGAGAGGGAAAGAGAGAGAATCGAGAGAGTTAGAGAGAGAGTGAGTTGGTGGAAAAATGAAAGAGGTTTCCATCTTTTATTTGTTATTTTGACCCAATTGCACATTATACCCCTCAACTTCGTATTCTCTCATTTAACTGATATAATTATAGAATTGACTTAAATTAACATAATAATCCTTTAATACAACAATTAAGTCCAATTAATTGTAAATTACATATAATTGAAAAATAGGGATGTTACACATAAAATAAATAATTTACCATTTTAACTAAACTTTAAAAATTATTTAAGCTGATAAGGAAAATGATAACAATTAGCAATTATAAAACTTACAAATAAAATTTAAATGGGATTTAAAATTTTATTTAGGCCCTTGTGTGTTATTGCTTATGTTAAAATTTAAAGGTGCACTATAAAGGAAATGACATTCAATGATTGAGGGTTTTACGGTTTTACCGACTGAAATAAATATGTTCAGTAACTGTTTCTCGTTTTATCCTATTCCGACTGATTTTAGAAGTAGGGGAATCCTTTCCAAAATAAAAAAGAAAAAGTAAAAAAATGTAAGTTTTTTTAATAGAGATCGACCCAACTTGGTAGCCCTAACCTCATACGCTTCTCTCTTCTCTTCTCTGCTCTCGATCAACATCACTTTGGCATCGACCACCTGCTCAGCTGCTCTTGCTCTTGCTCTGGCTCTGGCTCCGGTTTCGGTTACGCCTCCTACTTCGGCTCCAAACCGCACCTCCTACGCCGGCTGTGGTTTATCCTTCGCATTCCCGCTCACTTGCTTCGCTAATCAAACCCTAAAAATTAGTGATTTCTTCTGATATCTTTAACATACATTCTCGATTTTCAGGTAATAGTTCTCTGTGTTTGTTAGATTAGGTTTCAATTGTTTTTAAATACACTCATCAGGTCATCAATACGTTAATATTCGATTTTATTAAGAACAATTTCTGTATATACTATGTTTGTGTTCACTGGTTGATTCCAAATCACTCTATTCACTTCCACAGATCGAATTCATTTTCATAATTAGCTTCATATCTTCGTTCTTGTAGATCGAATTCACAAATATCTGCTTTAGTAAGCCACCGATCTAATTATTCTATCGATCAGGAAAACATTAGCACTCGTTTTTTTTCCAATTATGTTCATCTGTTCATCAATCAGGTATGCTTCGATCCTTCCAATTATTCTATTTTTTTGTTTAATCAATTTCTTTAGTCAACTTGGATTGATTAGGGTACAATTTACGTGACACAATTCTCGTGTCACTGTACAAGTAAATTGACTTTATGTCTATTGTGTTTCCCTCTAATTACTTCCCTCTACCAGAAAATGTCTCTCCTTGCTGAGTAGGAGATGCCATATTGAAAGGTCTGCTTGTCTCCATCATATGATATACATGTATTAATGTGGTAATAGTAGTTGTGATTGTCATAGTATTTGATCCAAGCATTTATTGATTCTCCAATGTATTGTGCTTGATCTGTCTTGCTTGTATGCAGGCAATGCTTGCATCTTCACACACAAATCATGTTTAAGTTCCTTGGGATATTGTGATTCTGTCTATGGCTCTCTCTTTCTGCCTACTACCTAGATATGTGTCATTGTCCAAAAAACAATCTGCTTGGCGTTATCATGTTACTAGGCTACATCAGATGATAACTATTATTCTTTCTTTGAATTAGAGCTGAGCTTGGTATAGATCCAGGATCTGATGTGAGTGCAATGTATCATGTTGAGCAAGTCATGAAATGCAGAGTAACAAGTTCAATTCTTGCTTCACAGAGGATCAACTTAAGTTTCCTAGTGACACCTGCAATCTGTTTTTTTTTTTTTTTACATCTTTCACCATTTCTATAGTGGTTGTTGCTTCACTAGGATCAGCATTTCAGGGAACAGCTTTGTAATGAACCATGTAGAATGCCATGAACATATCAACATTGATATTCTTTGTTGGTAGGACATCTGAAGATGATACTGTCAAACTTGGGAGTCTTGTATCTGGTACTGTTGAACAAATAACTCCTCATGCCATAGTAGTTGATGTTGGTGTTAAGGGTTACGTCAAGGGCCTAATTTCTTCTGAATATCTGTCAGACAACCATGGTATGCCTTTAATCTGGGTCTAAGGAACTTTTAGGTGCTTTTCAGGGCTTTATATGTTCTCTTGAGCTTTACAGTACTATATGAAGGTATTTATGTCTTAAGTTACAACATTCGTATCATTTAACTTTTTTTTTTTGTCAATTTACAGGGCTTGCTTCTATAATGAAGTCAGCATTAAAGCCAGGATACAAGTTTGAAAACTCTTGGTTCTAGGTAAGAGAGAGAGTGTGTGTGTGTGTATATATAAATATAATAGAAGAATTAATGCATTTATTGCATCATTTGGCTTATGTAAAATTTGTGCCTTGGTGGTGGTTTAATGTGAAATAGGCATTGGTTCATATGGTTTGCAAAATTAACTACACAATTGCAAAAGCTTGTTGTTGCCTGAAGTGTGATTAGATTCTTTTATGGCTGTCATGATCAACAAAGGATGTCATAGACTTTATGGTAGAGTTGTAACTTTAAAGTTGATAAAGAAATTAAATGGCGGGGAGTCATCATATATGGTCCCCGGGGAGATTGTTAAATCACTCAAAGCTATTGTAGAAGCTGAAAAAGAATAGTTCTTAGAGATGAACAGAAAGTTTGATCAGGATCATGAAAGGAAAAAGTCAGAATTAGAAGCGATATGAAATGATATTGACAACCAACGAGAAAAATTAGTTGAAGAAGCATTGGAAGGCTTGTAGAAAAGCTACCTCCTGGAGTTCAACAAAATTTAGGATGAGTTTTGTCCATCTGTATTATAAGGTACGAAAACATTTTATTAATTTGTTGAATTATGTTACCTTTGAAGTGCATGTTTTAGAGATTTTGTGCTTCATAATTTTTTCAATCATTCAAATTACCAAACATATTAACAATATTTTGTGTTGGTTTTGTATGTTTCAGGCTACGTTCTTTTGGAATATGCAAAGTCACGTGTAGAGCTTGCAAAGATGATAAAATGAAGCAACAATTTCATATGAAAGAAATTTCAAGTCTAGGATTTAAATTGATGCGTTTTGGGAATGTAATCGACTCTTTTTTATGTTGCTTGTACATTTCATTATGATTATTTTTGGTATTAGACCTTGATATTGTTGGAATACAATTTGAATGATATGGTATTAAGTCTATTGTTACTTCATATTAAAGAATTTGGTATTATATGAAGAAAAGTATTACAAATCAAATTATTATTTATTGTATTTGTATTAAATGAAAAGCAATAAGAAAAGTGTTGCAATAGAGATTAATAAAGTGTTGCATTTATTTTGTCAAAAGACCATAAAAGTGTCACATTTGATGAAAAAAATGTTGCCATAGCTTAACGACAATACTTTAAAAAGTGTTGCATTAGAATGTAAAAAGTGTTGCATTTTAAAAGTGTCGCATTTATAAAATAATGCAACACTTTTAAAATGTGTTGCATATTTTGGAAAAAAGTGTCGCTTTAGACCTAAGTCGACATTAGCTAAGGTGGCATTTGATAAAGTGTCACATTAGCCCTGATGCAACACTTTTAAGGCCTAATGCGACATTTTGTTGGTGTTGCATTAGGGTCATTTTGTAGTACTGTGACGCTTCACACAATGGGTTGATATAGAAAGATAGGGTCATAACTTATACTTATTGAAAACTTAAGGTTCACTAGGTGAAATACACAATGCATGATCTAGATCTTGGAGCAGTAGTCTTTATCCTTAAGAATTAGAGACATTAGTTGTACGGTAAGAAGTGTACTACACTCACAGACCATAAGAGCCTCCAACACATCTTGAACCAGAAAGAGTCGAATATGAGGTAGCATCGTTAGTGGATCTAATAAGTGATTGCAACTGTGAAATTCGTTATCACCTGAGGAAAACTACTGTGGTTGCAGACGCTCAGAGCCGAAAGAAACGAGTTAATCCGTTTGGAGTACCAGCCCTAGTTATAACCATTCAACCAAACCTTCCTTTCTTAGTTCATGGTGCACAAGTAGAAGCTGTTAAGGAGGAAAATATGAAAAATGAAGCCCTGCACAGAATGGATAAATAGTTTGGGATAAGGGTTAATGGAAATTGATACTTCATGAATAGAGTCTGGTTACCCTGTTTTTGATAGAGTAAGATAACTGGTTACGGATGACGGACACAAATCAAGATATGTCGTTCACCCCGGATCCGATAAAATGTATCATGACCTTAAGGAGCTATACGGGTGGCCTATCATGAAGGATGACATTGCCACATATGTCAACAAATTCCTAACATGCTTCAAAGTTAAGATAAAACATCAGAAACCATTTGGGTAATAGTCGACCACCTAACAAAATCCGTGCATTCCTACCAATCAAGGAGAACAACAGGATAAATAAGCTAGTCCAAACGTACCTCAAGGAAGTCATCTCCAGACATGGAGTGCCTATTTCAATCATTTCGGATACGGATAGCAGATTTACATCTAGATTTTTGGCAATCGATTACAGCAAGCTTTGGGTACAAACTTGGACATGAGTACCACATATCACCCTTAGACCGATGGTCAGAATGAGAGAACGATTCAAACCCTAGAACGTATGTTAAGAGCCTGTGTAATAGATTTTGGAAAGTGTTGGGATACTTAATTGCCTTAGTGGAATTATCGAACAACAATAGCTATCACTTGAGCAATAAATCTGCTTCGTTTGAGGCACTGTACGGACAAAAATGTCGATCGCCCCTTGGCTGGGCCAAAGTCAGGGATAGTTAAGTCATTGGCCCAGAAATCATACTTGAGACCACCAAAAAGATAGTACAGATACGGAACCGACTAAAAGTTGCCCACGATCGTCAGAAAAGCTATGTAGTCTTAAGCAGAAAATCCCTTGAGTTCCAATTAGGAGAAAGGGTACTGATAAAAGTCTCGCCATGGAAGGGCGTGGTACGATTTGGGAAACAAGGGAAACTGAATCCTCGTTACATTGGACAATTCAAAGTCTTAAAGAGAATTGGACTAGTAGCTTATCGTTAACAGCTACCACCAGAGCTTAGCAGCGTGCACAATATCTTCCACGTATCGAATCTGAAGAAGTGTTTGTTAGATAGTACTGATAAACTTTGCTTCATCAAAGAGCCGGTAGAAATCATGGACCGTAAGGTCAAAGGATTGAAGCACAGTCGTATACCCATCCTGAACGTCAGATGGAATTCTAGACATGGACCAGAATTCACTTAGGCATGCAAAGACCATTTTAAGCAAAGATACCCTCACCTATTCTTAAGTAACAAGACCCCTGAGGAAACAAGATAAAATTTCGAGACGAAATTCCCTTAACAAGGGGAGACTGTAACATCCGACACTAAACCAGGTTAGCAACTATGACCTAATCAGTATTTACTAGCCAATTATAACCTAATCAATGGTGATTAGCAATTAATCAAAGTTATTAACAAAGTTCACAAGGAAATTCAATTCAATAAGAATCAATTTCATCGGTGCGATGAATCGGCAAATTAATTAATCCGATCGATTTGCGATATTGTGAATTCATTTTTCATGCAATTCATTCAACATTAAACAATTCATATGAACAATTAACAATCAAACACAATCTATTGAATGATTAAGAGAGAAAATATTACATTGGTGTTCTTGGCTTTATTGCACAACACTTTTTCTCTCTATCAATCAGATCCGTATGTGTGTATGTGTATTTGTGTAATCTGAGATTCCCCTTTTTCTATCAACAGTACACAGATACCTCTTTTTATACTTAATACTCAAGCTTTGAGTATTTACAATCCAACCCCTATACTATTGAGTAATTACAATTATATACAATATAATTGTTTCATCTCTATTACTTATTCCCAACATTCTCCCCCTTAGAGATGAACACAATTATTAAAAGTAATATTCATTTCAGCTCTACAAATATTGTCCCTAACAATCTCCCCCTTAGAGATGAAATCAATATTCCGATAAAAGATCATTTCAGGGACTTTTTCGTGAATATTCTTCTTTTCTCTGATCTCTGAATCTTCTTCTTTTCTTTATTTGTCTCTCTCTGATCTTCACAACTCTTCTTCTCTGATCTTCTCTTTTCTTGTATTTTCTTGTGAGTACAATTCCCTTGAATCATGAATAGCTTTTTAATTCTCTTCATTGAATCATGATGTAGCAATTGTCTTCAGTTGACTTCAATCTACTCAACTGTTGTTTCTGAAATTCAGCTTTTCTCCCCCTCATGATGATCATAAAAAAAATTATGAACATCATGCAAAAACTACAGAAACATTAATTCAATGAAATTACAGTAGAAGAAATACAACAACAATTACAACTCAGAAATTATTACAAATTGATTTTCTCCCCCTTAAACTGACATCTCTCCCCCTATACAAAACAGATTTATCTCACCCCCTCAAAAAGTTCACTCCCCCTCGAATTGATACTATATCTTTTTAGAACAAAACAAAGCTTTACAAGTTTGGGGAAAATGAAACACATTCATTTTGTGAGAAAACAAGTCCAGGTCCACATAGGATTCCTGTTTGCACAATAGACAAAATCTATGTGACCTACTTTCAGCGCTGGCGTGATGTTAACACTGGTAGGATTTCCAAATAGTCATCGTGAAATCCTTTATCATAAAAGAATCACTCATATTTGTTCCGGCTTAGTCACTTTGGACTAGCAGTTTATAGTCACGCAGACTGTTAGACTCGATGTGTCCTAAAAGTGTATATAATTAGCTCTAGACACAATGTGCATCAAATGAAATTGGAGACCGGAGCAACTGTCTTCCTTGTTTCAATATCAATAATATCCAAATGATATATCGATAGAAATGTGTTATATCTCCGTGATTATTGAAACAGAAATCTTTTGAGAGATAACTGAGTAGTTGGTGGGGTTAAGTGCATGCGTCACTGGGTCTATGACGTCTTTTTCAATATCAAGTCGCCTAGGGCTTGATAGATTATTTGGTTTACCCAGCAGACACAGTGTAGGATAGGATTATCTTTTCTTCAAATCCTTTCTCAACTCTCAGCTCTCAGCATTTTTCAACTAAGCTCCCTCCGGCTCACTTTTGAGAAATGAATTCAGTCAGCTTTATAGCAAAAGCATGATCTGATGCACCACCATCTCCTTTTAATATCCCTCTCATTTACATTTTACCTCTGCTCGACCCTGTCAGTATCCCGTGATAACTGACACTTCTCAACTAATAAACCTAAAGAACCCTCACCCACACAAACTATAGATGGTTTGCTCCTTGGGTAGGTCTTCCGGTTCTGGTTAGACCATAGAAGCGATATTTATGCCTATCACTCAGATTGGTGCATAATCGGAGTCAGCAGAAAGATTTTCGGTAATCATGTGATATCGGAGATTATATTCATATAATTTGGGAGATATCAGATTGAAATGGAAATTCTGATATATGATATGAGAAAAATAAGATTGTCTTGAAAGAAT
Source organism: Centrapalus pauciflorus (assembly GCA_020465985.1). Classification (NCBI taxonomy): domain Eukaryota; kingdom Viridiplantae; phylum Streptophyta; class Magnoliopsida; order Asterales; family Asteraceae; genus Centrapalus; species Centrapalus pauciflorus. Next base: position 157,540 of record JAANYP010009543.1, on the reverse strand, counting down.
TAGCACATGGGAGATAACAGAGAGAATCCATTATAAATTGGAAGCATTGTAACAAAGAGAATCTCAGAAGAAATGAGATAATGAACATCAAAGAGATTAGATCAATTAATCTCAATGAGAGATTCAGAGAATCAGGAAAAAAAAATATTTTGCTTTTCAGCTCAAAAACTCTTTTTATGTGTGTATCAAATATTTTCGTGAAAAATCACACATAGTTTTGAAAAATGTCATCGTCAAAGAGTGTCTGAAACTCCCCCTGGAAATAAGCACACGCAGTTAGTCAACTCATAGAAATGAAATCAGGAGCAAAAAATTATAAAAATAAAACTCCCTCTTTGTCAATTTCAGCTTCGGAGTTGAATTCAGGGCAAGAATTCTAGTAAGATTTGTCTCTTAGACTCGGGTTCTAATCTAAAATGATTACAAGCCATATGTCGCCGAAGCTCGGGTTTCAGTCTGATGTAACTGAAAGCCTTTGTCTCTGGTTCAATGAAGTCTGAGTTCTAGTCTGAATTAACTAGAAACCATCTTGAGTTGAAGCACGGGTCTTGATCTGATGTAATCAAGAGCCTTTAGAAATGAAGAACGGGTCCTTATCTGAAATGATAAGAAACCTAAAACCTACAAAATTTAAGATGTCTTTGGTATCCAAACAGATTTGGATCCAGACTTGTTAGTGCTCTTGGGTACCCATTTCAAAACAGGTTTTGGTACCCACTTGTACTTGGGTTTAGGTACCCATTGCATGTTATAACTATCAGCTTCTCTTTCAAACGCATAAAACAAATTTCTTTGACTATGAGAAAATTGAATATCTGAATTTCTAAAGAAACTTGAGTTTGAATGATCAGACTTTTGCGAACTCTTCTCTTTGAAAAACTGTCCGGTCCTTGCCTGTTTCTGATAATACTTGGTATTTTTCTGTGAAAATGTTTTCTGATTAGAATGACTAGTATTTTCAGAAACTTTAGGAAAATTGGACTTTGAAGATTCACCAGTGTAAATCTTTACCGGAAGTTGTTCAATGATTTTGTCTTTACCTTTATGTATCTTGAGAAGATACTTAAGTTTCAGATCTGAAGATGAATCAAACTTAGCAGAGTTAGTTAGATTCACTTCACTTTCAGAAGACAAACCAGAGTGATCAACATTGGATTTTAAACATACTAAAGAAGGGGTCTTAACCTTTGACTCAGTTGATGAAGTAAACACATGTAATTGTTTTGTAAGATGAAGTATCTGATCTTCCAAACTTTTGATAATGACTAAATTTGAATTTCTGTCATGATCAAATGATTGGTAATCAGATTTAAAAGATTGTTCTTTGATTAAGAACATTTGTCTTTCATCTTCAAACAATTCAGATTTTGATTTAAAATCTTGTTCTTTAAGTAAGAACTCATGTCTTTCCTTTTCAATCAAATCTTTAGTTAAAGACAACTCTTGTTGAAGAGCAAAAATTTCTTCATTTTTGTTTAAAATACAATATTGATCAGTTGGTTTTGTCTTAGAAAGTGTATCTTCAAGATCCTGAACTTTCTTGTAAAGAACAGATCTTTCAGGCAAAAGATGTTTCAGTTGAGTTGCATTCTGAAAATTTTCTTGTTTCAGCTCATCAAGTTCTTTAAGTAATTCAGATATTTTCAATTGATGAGCACAACTCTCAGAGTTTTGTTTTTCTTTTAAGCGTTGAATTTCTTCATTCAGTATTTGTACGTCACGTAACGCCAAATGTTTTTAAGTATTTAACTGAACGAGAATGTCGTAATTGTTCTTACGAATCTTTTCAGATTCAGTAAGTTTGACAATCAGCTCAGACTTTGAAAATTGTTCAAACACCATTCTGAATTGCAAAAAAATGAATCTTCCAAGATCTTTTATGGAAAAACTGAGTGAATTCTGATAACACTTTGAAAAGCTATTTCAGTTAATGATAACTAGTGAAGAATCAGCTCTGAAATGACTTTTTGACATTGAAATTTCAGCTTTTCTGCATAAAATTGCCCGTAACTTTTTTCTGGAGTGGAATTGGGCCTCGAAAATTTACTGAATCGGCTATGCCAGAAATGTAGATCTCTTTTCAAGCTTCGATTTGACGTATGGTAGGCCTTCTAACGATGTTCCAGTCAAAAGTTATGGTCAATTTAAGCAGCAAAGGTCAAATACTCAAAACTCGAATGATATTGAATGAAACTCGAATGTATAACAATCAAACTCGATTGATGAAGACTCAAACTCGAATAAAGAATCACCAAACTCGAATGAATAAGTATAAAACTCGAATGATTGAGTATGAAACTCGAATGAACAAGAATGAAACTCGAATGAAGAAGGTATTAAACTCGATCAATTAAGCTTGAAACTCGATCAATTAAACATGAAACTCGAATGATTAAGGCTTAAAACTCGAATCATAAGGCATGAAACTCGATGAATGTATTATCAAACTCGAAATAAGCATATATCAAACTCGAATGAAGCATTCAGCAAACTCGAATGAAGCATTCATCAAACTCGAATAAAGCTTTCATAAAACTCGAATGCCTTCTTTATAAAACTCGAATGCCTTCTTTATAAAACTCGAATGCCTTCTTAATAAAACTCGAATGCCTTCTTTATAAAACTCGAATGACACTATGAATATAGTTATGCCCGAGTTTTATCATTTTTCAACAAAAACAAGATCAGATTCGAACTTTTTCAACAAAAATCCATGATTAATATACTTACTTAACATTAATTATGCAAGACTAAAACAATTCATTAAACAAATGCATTCAAAAGTATTTATGAATTTACAAAAAAAAGGGAAATACAAGAATACGTACATTCTAAATACGTTTATAAAAAAAATTGAAAATACATTAAAATATCTTCTAAAAATCTGGCCATAGGGAGGTACAAGTAGGTTTTGACTTAATTTTTAAAATACACACTTCCATAACTCATCAAAATCAAATCCTTTTCATCATCTTCTTTCATCTCATCTAACACTCCACTCAACCTCCACTTTGATGACCATTTTTATCTATAAATAGAGAGATCATTTCTCATTCATCCTCACACATTTGCAAGAGCAAGACCTCTCATTTTACTCTCTCAAAATCGTCCGTAGCCACACACACACACAACCAAAGTTGTTTTCTTCCTTTATTCTTCAAGAATTCAAGCTTTTCAAGAGTTTCTTTGGTGCAACTAGTTCAAGAACAACTCTTCTACACATTTTCATACTTCTAATACATCAAAGTATGTAAGTAATAACTTATTACATCTTATATTTATATTGATATAAGTCTTGCATAATATATATAATTACCAACAACAACACGTTTCATAAAAACTCAAGTTTATAAATCACTAGTTTTGTTTTAAGTTTGTTTTCTTCAAATGTGTTTATAAATATATAAACACATTATGTAAGTATAAATATTATGAAAACAAGTTATATAAATGTGTTTTATAACATTTTATACAAGTGGTTTTTGAATAAACAACAAGAATCACAAGTTGTTTCAAGTTTATGAAATCCATATTAATTTCGGCAGAAATATTACGTCGACTTTGAAAAATCATAACCAATTCATAACTTAACGAAATGAGTTGATTCTTGTCTCAAAAGTTAGATCTGCATTTTAACTAAAAATCTGGAAGTTTTCATAATTTATTATGGAGTTTAGAACCCCCAGATATTATTTGGGAACCCGAAAGTTTGACAGCTCAAAAATGGCCAACATAGCGTTTTTAGCGAGCTTTTTCCCTAACTTAAAAACCTCGAAAAATGACCGTTCTTGACTCTAAAAATTCTTTGTATATAGTAGTTTAATGTCCAAGAAAACCAAAGCCTAAATCGTTTTGGAGCTTGGTCAAAAACAGCCTCAAAGTAGGCCGAAAAACCTTCAAAAAGCTGGAAAATTATATATATATATATATATATATATATATATATATATATATATATATATATATATATATATATATATATATATATATATATATATATATATATATATATATATATATATATATATATATATATATATATATATATATATATATATATATATATATATATATATAAACTTTACGTTTTAAGTGGTTTTTATTTATAAACTTGTAATGTTGGGTGATTTAAAAGATAAAAAAATTTATACATACATATTATCATATATGGGGGTTATTAAATCCCTTATATCATTTAGGAATCGGTTAAACACGTCCGGTGCCATCACTCATCAACAACGTAAATCGTCGTTTTTACGATTATTTTGCCATCAACATGCGGTGAGTCTTCATAGCCCCTATTTTCACTCTCTATTGGGGTGGAAATACATGCACTATTTTCATATGGACATCAAAACTGTTTATTTCTTATATGTAGTACACATGTGGATCCATCAGCCCTCAAATCATGAACCGTTAATTCATTTATTTGCAAGCGCGAATATATTGTGGATAGATCTATCGGAAGTCATGTCCCCATTCGGGTTAGTCTTAATCGGCTAACGGCGGGATGCATATATATTCAACACACGGTATTACGTATGGGAATACTGCACAGGGCAAACTCATTTAATTAAGCTTCGGTTGCATGATGGTTTATGTAATACATACATGGAATTTATGCTTTATAAATTCAACTAATTTAATAATGTCCATACAATTGGTCTTTTCGCGTAAACCTATGAGCTCACCAACAATTTGTTGACGTATTTTAGCATGTATTTTCAGGTGATTAAGACATGTGCATTTATCGGAAGCATTCCAAGGCTTCCGTTCATGTTGGAGTCGCATCATTTTCAAACTCGAAGATTTATTTGCATTTTTCTTGATAAACTAAATTGTGTATTTAAATCTTGGTATTTTAAGAACTTCTTATGCTATATTTTGGTTATGTAAAACAATATTTATATTTGAAGTTAAATCAATGTATTTTTGAAAACGTCCATATAGTGGTCGTTCGTTATGATTATGGTTACGCTTTCGCACTCGTCACGCCTTGCTGCCAACCGGGGTAGCAGGGTGTGACATGAGGGTATCCTGAATTTCCTTCGGTGAGCATCTGAGTTCTGGATCTGGTTGAGCATCATATTCTTGAACTCTTCGTGTAAGCTCGGCTCTAACCATTCTAATAGTACCGTCCGAATAACAAGGAAGATCCTCAAAGCGCATGGATCTCTTGTAACCTTTCTGGTTCACAAAAATAACACCAGGGCCTCCTCTGAAGATGACTCTGTAAGCAGGACGGTGGACGAGAAGAAAACTATCTTGGTCAGGTGCTCGTAGACCAACTTTAACCAGCGGGCTCTCTATCACCATTTGAAAGTTTCTGAGGCACATGATAATAGAGTGGTGGTTCATACTTCGAATGAGAGCACCTACGGCAGTCATGTGAGACAGACGCTTTCTGATTCTGCCTTTCAGTCGGTTATGAAGAAATTCGACGTCGTCCACATTTATGAAGTCCAAGTCATTTTCGTAGAACTCCTCAACTATGACATCTTCTTTTTCTACCTGAAAGGCAGGATAGTATACTTTCGCTCTTCTGCACATTATGATGTTGAGGAGTTTGTTTATCTTTGACTTCGAGACTTTGGACCTCCTTTCCCTGAGCATTAATTGGTTGTATTCGGCCAGTTCAGCTTTGGATACATTTGTCAGTTCCATGAGTAAGCGCCTGCTGTAAGACCCTGTCTTTTTCCTGAACACCATCTTAAACCGTTCTTCCAGGAACGGATTCTGGAACTGCTCCGGAGGAAACTTTTGTAGAAATTCTTTAAGGCCCTAAACGGGGGGTTCTTCTATCTCTGATCCTTTGGCTTCAAGTAATTTGAAGTTTTCCCCCGCCGTTCTTGTCTTAACTCCTCTTTCAATTCAGGTGGCAGAGTATGTACCTCCCCTTTAGAATACCAACCCACCCAGTATAGATCGCTTCTGTCATACATACCGGGCTGCTCAAAAGGGTCATCAAATCTATCTATCCGCCTGGTTTCTGAGGGTCCTGGCTCCATAAATCTCACTTGGGGTGCAGGTTGGATTATGGGTGGACTTTGAGATTTGGGAGGGCTTTGGACTGTTTGGGATTCTTGTTGTGGAGCTGGGGGTGGGGAGTTTAGGAATTCAAAGGAAGATGAGGATTTTTGTGGTGAGTCGGGCTCAGGCTTAGGGATGATTAAGGGTTGGTTGTCCTCAGTATCGGAGTCTAAGTCAGACACCAATATGATTTCAACCTTCTCGTGGATGGGTTCGAACTCAACCATGGCCGTCATTGGATCCAGTGGAGCTGGACCCTCAAACATGGGCTCGTCTTCTATCATCAAGTATTCCTGAGCCTCGTGCATCTTATCCCCTGACCCCTGAACCTCTGTACTTTCTGATTCTGCTCCCCCTATGATCAACATAAGGTCCTCAGACTGAGTCTTTTGGCGCTTCTCCCCCTCATGGCGATCAGGGTCGTCCTGATCGTTATGTTTCCTCTTTTGGGACTCAGCCTGTGGACGACACTGGAGGTCGATAACAGCAGATTCTAGATGGTCCATGCGGGAGTTTAGTTGCTCCTGGACTTGAAGTATTAGGCGGTTTTGCGCGTCTATTTTATCTGACAGTTCCTGAATCATTATTTGGACTGATCGGGTCCCTAGTGGAGGCACATCCTCAGAAGCGACACCCTTACCCTTAATTAATGATAGAAGGGAGGTATGTCGTTCCTCGGCAGCCTCCTTGTGGGCGTCCAGGGCAGCCTGGGTAACAGCACCGGCAGCACGTAGAGCTGCCGTTAACATCACAATATTTATTTGGGAGATGGCCTGAAGTGGATGGCGTAGATGGAGCCAGTTCAGGTCTTCCTTCTGTCATCTCTGGCTCCACAATGGGATGCGCAGATCCAGAAGTTTGAGGAGTCGCCACGGAGGCAGCTCGTTGATGGGACGCCACGAAGGCGTCGTGCGATGTGTGTGGGGGTGGGGAGTGAATCGTGGGAGAAAGATGTTCGGTCACATGGGGCGAAGTGTGACCTCGTTCAACACCACGACTCTCCGAATGAGAAGGTGATGGCATGCGTGGTAAATCCTCGTGCAATGAAGTAGCACCCTGTTGAGAGGATGCTAAGTAGGTGGTTGGGGTGAGTTCGACCATCGGACTAATGGTCTGAAAGTGGGTTGTCCGGCTGATTGGGATGTGGTCACCCTCAGATGTTACTTCTATCCCTCTTACAACAGAGACGTGTCTTTCAGAATCCGCCGTCTCTGCTGCCTCACATGCTCCTCCCTCTCACACACTCACAAGCTCCCGCTCACCTAACCCCAAAGATTGTTCAAGCTCCACCGCTTCTCCCTCTTCCTCACTCACTCTAATCTCGCCTTCGGACTGGGTAGGCTCAGTCGGATCTGACCGAGCCTCACCGGATAAAATTCTCTCAAGTACGCCCTAACCCTTTCAGATTACACTGCCCTTTAAAGAAGGGACAGTGGGATTGTCATCACCGGTACAGAAGGAGCCCATTTTGGAAGATTAAGCTTTTGGATCGCCACTGAAAGATAGACGTCTGCCTCTGGACGTTCATGAATGTCGTCATCATTGTCCATGGCGTACAGAATTATCAATTGTAGAAAACGCTGGAGAGGGATGTATTTTCGTCCTCGTTTGGTGCCCCTCTCCAGGTGAACTCTCCTCAATTCCTCGAAGAGGAATGCCGCGTAATCAACGTGTCTGTCGTAGGCAAAGCCAGCAAACATTGCTAGGACTTGAGCGGATGCGGAGTCGTGTCCAACATGCTTGGCGGTGAAGCACTTGTTGATTACATCAAAAAGAATCCTCCAGTGAGCCTGAAGATTCTTGGTCCTGAAGTCTGAAGGTTTGGTGAGTGGACTGTCATATCCCAACGTTTGAATGTCATTAAGAGTTTCTTGGAGCGAAGGAATGGGGGCAAAGTGAAGGCGATTCAGGGAATGGGCTTTAGCAGGTAGTTGTAGAATATGGCGTATGGCTGCGGTGGTGATTTTGACTGGGACACAGTCTATGGTGGTGGTGAAGTGTGGTTCGGCATCGGCGACAAATTGTAACCGATTCCAGAATTGTTGTAGGTAGATTTGGGGAACGGAGATAGCTGTGGAAAGGGAGTAGTAGATTGGGTGGTTTGTAAGGATGTCAAAGGCTAGAGTTTCGGTTTCGCGGGTAAGAATGGACACATCAAGCTGCCAATTATGTAGCATGAACTCAACGAATTCGGCTTGGGGAAGAATGGATTCTTCGGGTAACTGGGCATTGTTATTTGGAATGGGGGGATGGGGTATGGTAAGTACGACTGCGGGTTCCATGATTCCTGTAAAGGTGCATCAAAGTTAGAACAGAAGACTTTAAATGATAAGACATTGATATGAAGTCTGGATAAGTGTGAAATAGAAACTGTCTGATCTGTTTAAAGCATCGGGTCTTTATTAGTAGAATGGAATTCTGCTGAATAAAGTCCAAAGTCAATCATTAAGAGACCAATGTTAGAACATGCATTTTCACCCAAACACTAATCCTAACTCTAACCAATGGTGCACCAGAATGAGAATCTTTTTGGGTTTTTGATTTATAATGAAAATGCAAAAAAATGGAAAAAATAATTGCTAAGTGTTGGATTTCGGATGGACCGAATTCGGATGAATAGTACCACCGAATTCGGATCCAGCTGAAATCTGGATGATGAATGATAATGGTTGTGATGGTCCGAATTCGGAAGATATGATGGATGTGGATGGTCCGAATTCGGATGGTGATGTTAATTCGGATGTGGACCGAAATGGAGTAGATGCATGCAATGAGAGGGAATGGACCGAATTCGGATGGAATACATAATTCGAATGGGGACCGAATTCGAATCCTATCCGACTTTGGATGTACAGTTAATGAGAACTTTAAGAAAAAAATGAAAATTTTGAACTTTCTTTGAAGGACCGAATTCGGATCCACAGTGGTCCGAGTTCGGATGCACAGTGCCTGAATTCGGTCTTTGAAGTTGGAAAAACTTGGAATTTTGTCTAAGTGGGACATCCGAATTCGGGGCTTGGTCCGAATTCGGACATCCGAAGTCCAGCAGTTCAATAAATGTGTTCATGCAGCATGCAACGTGAACAGTGGTGATTGTGACAAAAATGCATGAAAATGAAGATCCTAGTCTAAAACATGTAAGGAACAATTTATGTAACTACAACTAACTAAACAAAGCATATTAAATGACCTAAAAATAGCAAAAACCGAATATGAAAACCATGAAAAAGTCAAGAATCAAACAGTTAAAATAGGAAGTTAAAGGCTAATAGAAAGTAAGAAAAATGTTACCTGGTAGTGGCGATGTCAAGAAATGCAAGAAAAACAAGATCTGAGAAGCTTGAAGTTCGAAAATGGAGGATTTTGGTGGGTTTTGTTCGTCGGTGGGGAAGAGAGAAAGATGTCTTTTTGAAATAACTTGAAAGAGAAGGAAGTGAGACTCTTGACCGTTGACCCACCCATTTTAAAAGAAGACGGGTCGGGTCGGGCCAAAGGATCCGCGCCCAATTCAGCACATGGGCCGCCGGATATTGTTGTTAAAACAAAAATATTGGGCTTTTAACTCCTTTCAAAAATCAAACATTTTTAAACAACAACACAAATGTGGCCCAATGCAACACATCTTTTTGTATTTTTCATTGAAACAAAAATAAGCAATTGCAAAATAAAATATTTTTGAGATTTTCTTTTAGCAATTAAGTTAAGACTAGATAAAATAAAATAAAATAAAAATGAAATATTTTTGGCTTTTTGTCAAAATTTAGACAAATAAAATAAAATCTTTTTTAGATTTTCTGACCAATTAAATTAAACCTAAAAATCTAAAAATTAACCAACCTAAAATTTAAAAATTTTAACTAAGAGAAATAATAAAAATAAAAGTAACAAAGAATTATAAAAATTAACATCCTAACTATACTCCCCCTCAATAAACACCTATTCGCTTCTTTTTCTTTTACCGATTAATTCCTTGAACCTATTTAGCCTTAAAGATACAGACAAACCTAGATTACATTTGCGTCCCACTCAGTGATGAACAATTCACACAGCTATTTGTCAGGATCATTAATTATTGAAGATGTACATAAATAAGGAAACATTGACTTTTAATTTTGCGACACCACCCTTAAATTTAAATAACGGATATTTTCTAAAATAAAGGAATTTCAAACATGATAGATTGAAATATAATTATTTAAGACAATATCTGATATTTAATTGGAAGGCAAATTCAACATGCCGATATGGGATACTAAAAACTGAAAACGAGGTTCGTCTAAAGCTTTAGTAAAGATATTCGCAAGTTGATATTCCGTGCCAACAAAATACAACTCAGTTGTTCCCTTTTCTACATGATCTTTAATAAAATGATATCTGATATCTATGTGTTTTGTTCGAGAGTGCTGCACGGGATTGCAAGAGATGGCAATTGCACCTCGAGAATCACAGTAAATTGGAATATTGGTGAGTGAGAATCCATAATCGCGTAATTGTGTTCTCATCCACAACACTTGAGAGCAACAGCTTGCAGCTGCTACATACTCAGCTTCAGCTGTGGATGTTGAAACACAATTCTGCTTTTTGGAGGACCAACTCAACGGTCTGTCTCCCAAGAACTGTATTCCTCCCGACGTGCTTTTCCTGTCAACTCTACAACCTGCAAAATCAGCATCTGAAAAGGCGGTAAGATAAAATCGGTTCCCTTTGGATACCAGAGACCAAGATCGGGTGTACCATTAAGATAATGAAAAATGCGTTTTACCGTAGTTAGGTGTGATTCTTTCGGGTCGGCCTGAAAGCGAGCACAAAGACATGTTGAAAACATTATATCAGACCTACTAGCAGTCAGATATAGTAAGGATCCTATCATCCCTCTGTAAGTTGTATTATCGACACTTTTCCCAGAAGGATCGGTGTCTAACTTACAGTTGGAGGCCATGGGAGTTGCGATACTCTTACAATAGTCTAACTTATACTTTTTGAGAATATCAAGAGTATATTTCGACTGGTTCACAAAAATCCCATTTTTTAAGTTGTTTGACTTGTAATCCAAGGAAAAAATTCATTTCCCCCATCATACTCATCTCGAAGCTGGACTCCATTAGGGCTGAAAAATCCTTACAGAAATTACTGTCAGTAGATCCAAATATAATGTCGTCGACATACATCTGTACTAGCATTATGTGTGGGCCTTCCTTTTTCATGAACTGAGTTGTGTCCACCACACCTTTGCTGAAACCGGCAGAGATAAGAAAATTAGAGAGACTATCATACCATGCGCGAGGTGCTTGTTTTAAACCATAGAGGGCCTTGTCTAGCACAAAAACATGGTCAGGTTTATGTGCGTCAACAAATCCTTGTGGTTGTTCAACGTACACCTCTTCGTTAAGTTTACCGTTTAGAAAGGCTGTCTTGACGTCCATCTGGTACACTTTGAAGTCTTTGTGTGCCGCGTACGCCAAGAAGATTATGATAGCTTCGATCCGTGCAACTGGAGCGAAGGTCTCGTCATAATTTGTCCCTTCTTGTTGTCGGTAGCCTTTGGCAACAAGTCTCGCTTTATTCCTTATTACAATGCCGTTCTCATCTCGTTTGTTCTTATAGATCCACTTTTTTCCGATAACTGTACGGTCTTTTGGCTTGGGAACTAACCGCCATACTCTGAGCTGTTCAAACTGGTTGAGCTCTTCTTGCATTGCAACAATCCAGTCTGGGTCTTTTAGGGTTTCATCCACACGAGCTGGCTCTATCATACTAAGGAATGATGCGAAGAGACATTCATTAGCAGACGCCCTACGTGTTTGGACACCAGTTGAAACATCACAAATGATTTGATCGGTTGGGTGACTTCGGGTCCATTTAGTCTCGTGTGGAAAGGGTGCTCGGGATGGAATCTCAATGGTGAGAGTGGGAATGGAAGATGATTCATGGTCAATGGTTTCAAGTGATGGTACCACTGGTTCCGGTTCGAGTTCCGAATGTTCAGATGAAGGAAGGATGTTAGGCATTATATGCGAGGGTATTACAGGAGTAGATTCAACTGAGGATGTATCAGTGGATGATGTTGATGGATGAGGGTATGATATGGATGAAGATAGATTGGATAAAGTTTGTGGTGCAGTTGAATTGTTGGATGGATTACCTACATTATTAGCAACATTACTAACATTAGCGTTAGGACCGAAAAATTCTACGTAAAACGGATCAAATAAATTAACTAAATCGGAAGATGAAAAAGAAGTAGAGTGAGTAGAAGAGTCTCCAGGCATTTGTGTAATGCGTGGTCCTGTATGATCAACTTCGGGTGCCAGTTCAGCCAACTCATCAAATGTGACATGCACACTTTCATTGACTGCCCTGGTTCGGGTATTGAATGCACGATAAGCCTTCGAGTTGGATGAGTATCCAATGAAGATCGCTTCATCCGCTTTTTTGTTGAATTTCCTGAGGTTGTCTTTATCATTCAGCACATAGCACCTGCAACCAAATACACGTAAGTACTTGATAAAAGGTACTTTATTCAGGAAGAGTTGATAAGGAGTTTTATTGAAGCGCTTATGGATTATGGAGCGATTCTGTGTATAGCAAACTGTTGATACGACTTCGGCCCACAAGAATGGAGGTAGCTTTAAGTAGGTTAGCATTGTACGAGAGGCTTCCACAAGGGTACGGTTACGCCTTTCCACGACTCCATTTTGTTGAGGTGTTCTAGCAGCAGAATATTGATGCTGAATACCTTTGGATCGAAGGAAGCCCTCAACTACCGAATTCTTGAACTCCGTGCCGTTGTCAGATCTGACTGATTGAACGGACAGTTGTTGTTGGTTTTCGACACTCTTTATAAAATCTATGATTTCTTGAGCTGTCTCATCCTTGGATCGCAAGAACTTAACCCAGGTATATCGTGAGTAATCATCAACGATAACCAACACATATCGCTTCCCATTTATGCTCTGGGTCCGCATAAATCCATGTGAAGTAACTCCAATACTCTTTTCGTTGGTGGTTCGGGTTTTTTTGGTTTGTGAGATGATCGTTTCATCTTTCCTTTCTCACAAGCTCCACAAAGATGGTCTTTTTCATATCGTAATTCTGGGAGACCTTTAACCAATTGTTTCGTAGTCAGCTTGTTGATATTGTCAAATTTTAAGTGGTATAACCTTCGATGCCACAACCAAGAGTCTTTTGAAGAGGCTTTTGATAAAAGGCAAATGTTATCCTTAACTATGAGCTTGGCTACGTCTATGGTGTAAAGGTTAGAGTTATGGGAACCGGATAAGATTTCTTTGCCATCCATACTCTTTACACTGCAGTTCTTAGCCCTAAATGTTACTTCTAGTCCTTTATCGCAGAGCTGTCCTATGCTAAATAGATTATGTGATAATCCCTCAACATAGTCAACGTCCTTGATGACTAGATTATTTAAGACTTAGTCCCCGTATCCTTTTATATGAGCCTGATGGTTGTTCCCGAATTTTACCGTCCCACAATATTGTTCAACTACGTTAGACAGCAATTCTTTTCTCCCAGTCATATGCTTGGAGCAACCCGAATCCATATACCAGATGGATTTAGCCTGAAAAACAAATAAATTCATATAATGAAAAACTATATGCATTCAAACACATCCATCTTTTATTGACAATCAAACCGTGTTCTGAACCGAGATGTTTAGAAAATATGATGAAATAAGACCGGGTCCTGAGTTGTGTGCACAGAAGCCAAACGTGTCAGTTTAAGCACAACCGACAAGCAGAAGAACGGTTCCTAGTCTATGATAACTAGAAGCCAATTCATTGAAGTACGGGTCTTGATCAGAAGTAACCAAGAACCATCTGCATTAAGATCACACAACTTTGGGTACCCATCTCAATATGGGTCCCTTTTTGTTAGGAGTTCCAGGTGTATATGGCACGTGTGCGGTATTAGGAACCCATTTAGCAGTTATTTGTGGTCCAGATGCATAGCCTTTTGGAATCCATTGAAGATTGGATTTATTAGGCTTTGGAACCTTAGGCGATGAAATTACCTTTGGTTTTTGACTTTTTGAGACCTTTTTGACTTTTGCTTTGGTTTTGGGCCTCGGCAAAGGACAAGTCTCATTTTTCTTTGAGGCTGATGATGCAACATTTTTTATTTTCTTTTTGCGAATTCTTTTAGCAGGATATGGCACAAAAGCATTCATTTCAAGAACTTGACGTCTAAAACGAGTTGGACATAAATTAAACAGTTCACTGAAAGAGTACTTTAAACAAACAGAAGAATTTGTTACATCGTTACACACATTGTTTTCTGAGATTACAGGCATCCTATCTCTAGAAACAAATTCAAATGGCATTACAGCCTTCTTCACAAAAAAACTTGAAAAATCCTGCATGGTGGTTTTAGGGACTCTTCTTACATAATCTGTAGGAACAAAACGATGAGAGTCAGTATGCATGGAAGATTTAGACTTTACATATTTTTCTTTTTGTTGGTGAGTGGGTTTCTTAGGAGACTTGGATTGAATCTGAGTCTTTTTAGAAACCTTAGCTTTAAAAGGTTTTGTGCACTCACCTTTATAAGTGATAGATGAATTTTCAGTTTTAGTCTTGCCTTTGTTGGATGACACAAATGGGATTTTGGTGGGATGAGAAACTGTTGGTTCTTTTAATAAATCTTTCAATGTTTGAGAAACCATGTCAAATTTTTCTCTGTAGACAGTTAATTCTACAGATTGTTGAAAACTTTTGTAGGAATATAAAGTCGAGGAATTGGTTTTACAGGTTCTGCTTTCATTTCGGCTTCTGAAAAACTTGACAAGAAGTCTTCCTCTAAAGTGGGTACTCTAGAAGGATAACTCTCGTTAAGTTCTTCATATTGAAAAGGTATTTCTTTTTGTTTATTTTCAACGCGTTTCTCATCCTCTTAGGTTAAAATTTCTTTTGATGACTCAAAAAAGAAAGATTTAAGTCCAGCTCCCATATAAATCATGTCATAAAATAAAGGTAAAACTCTTTGAGCCTTTTCCAAATATTTAGGATTTTTAAAACTAATTCCTTGTTTAGATTGGTAAAACCTAGTTTCTTTGGGCTGATTCAAGTGAATAGTTTGTTCAGTTTGACCCCTTTTTAAAAATGCATCGTCAAGGGTCTTTATTCTTGAGTACAAACTTATTCTTTCTTCTTCTATCATTTTAAATTTTTCTAAACTGTCTATATTTTCCATACTTACTGTCTCTAATTGTTTTGAAAGTACAGATATTTCTTCTTTTGAAGAGAGTTTTTCATTAGATAACCTATCCATACAAGATTCAAGGTATATATTCCTATCCTGAACATCTACCTTTTCGATTAGCATCTGTTTTATCACATTATGATTAGTTAACCACTTTGATTGATAATATTCAGACGACTCTTTTAATGTTTGGGCTAGATGCTTAGCATGCACACATTTTTCAGTTTCAGCATTTAACCTAGCTTCTAAATCAAGTATATATGTGTGCAATATACATTCACTATTTACAGATAAATTATTTACATGCTCTTGAATTTAACAGGAATATACCTCTCGTGTCTCTGAACCGGATGATGAACATTCGGGATCGTCGGATTTGGCCATCAGACATGCTGGTGGATTTGTCATTGTCTCCCCCTCATCAGCACTGTTTGAATCTGAAGCAGTTGAAGTGGCATAGTGATCCAATCCCAGACGATCAACCATATAGCAGTTCTTTCCCTTATCATCCTCTTCGTCGGTATCTTCAGCATCCCAGTAGTCTTCCTGGGCGACGAGAGCCTTGAAATCAGTTCGTTTCTTAGCGGCTTCCAACTTCCGCTCATAGTCCGACGTCCCTGTCAAACTTGTTTTTACATTCCCGAGCAAAGTGGCCCAGTTTCCCATACTTATAACAGAGACGCTCTTTGGCGCCTTTCGTCTCATCGGCTCTCTGTCTCTCATCCCTTTTTTCCACCGGCCTCTTGTCGGCACAGCGAGGTTCTCGGCTATCATCTCTCCTTGTATCCCGAAGATCATACTCTCTTCTATCGTCCCTTCGGTCGTCCCTGCGGTCATCACGACGGTCGTCCCTTCGATCATAGTCTCGGCGGTCATCCCTACGATCATCACGCCTATCGTCTCTCCTTTCATAACGGCAATCATCTCGATAGTCGCGTCTATCGTCGTATCTCCTTTCATCCCTGTTATCGCTGCGATAGTCATCCCGACGATAATCATCTCGTCTGTCATCCCTACGTTCATCGGAGTACCTTCGCGGACCGGTGTCGTAGCGGAGCTGATTGTTAGTCTTGTTGGAAAAACGTCGTTGTTGGAGACGATTTGTCCACAAGGCTATTTGTTCTTGAATAACCGCTTCTTCCTCATCCATTACCTCACGCGGAGGAGAAGCATATCTGTACTGTGAGGAAGATGAACCTTGTGCAAAAGATGCAGTGGGAATATTCGTGTTGGAGATCAAGGCTAGGGAATCAGTGGGTTTGATGCCAGTGTTAGCAGATAGCAGCAAAGATGCGAGTTGATTTGTCATCTGTTTCTGTTGATCCACATCACCTTGATACTTTTTCAGCTCTATAAAGACGACATCAATCGATACTTCGGGAATATTCAGGACTCGTCGTGTGGCCCGGCATGCAATCTGCCACTCAGGGGCTAAGGCTGAAAAGAACTGGATGTTTATGTCATCCTTGTCCTTTTTGATGTGCAGTTTGTTTAATTCATTTAGGACTGCACTGAACCGAGTAAATGTAGCCTGCAGCGACTCCCCATCTTTTGCTCGGAATTCAGTGAACTTGGCCTTAGCTTCCTCAATTTTTGCTCGGTCATCTAGATCTGCCCCCAGCATTTGCACTTCTAACTCATCCCACATTTCTTTAGCAGACATCTTGCTGTCTACTCCGACTAAGATATCAGTGGGGAGGGCCTGATAGATCATATATTCAGCCCTCTTATCGGCATGCTGCCTGTCTCGCTCGGCATCATTTGCGGGTTCCCTTTCAACCTTTGATGCGAGAACAGGGGGGTCAGCCTCGGGTCTAGCTGCGATTTCCCGATAGTAGATAACGGGGCCCTCATATATGGATTGAAGCATAAGATTTCCGTTGGGTTGCATACCGACAAACTTTAAGAACCGGGACTTCCATTGTTCATACTCATCAGGATACAGAACACGTGGTCTGTTCTCGGATCCGAGTACAAGAGCTTCACGAGACATGATTTCGGGTGCTGATATGAACGAATAAGATCTTGAAGGTGGAAACTTGAATCTGCAGATGAATAGTACACTGGATGGTACTGATTCGGATGAAGGTGCTGATTTCGGATGTAACCGAATTCGGATGAGTATGTGAGTTCGGACAGGAGCCGAGTTCGGATGAACAGTGGCTTCGGACGTGAACCAGTGGTTCGGATGGACCAAGTCTAGGATGATGGATGGATGATGAACCAAATTCGGATGGTCCGGATTCGGATGAACAGTGTCTATTTCGGATTTGACCTAAGGATGATGAACTGAA